>NAGG01000834.1:0-28031 GCA_003031705.1 Calonectria naviculata | reverse complement strand
GCGTTAGTCAGCCGCTAGGCCCTCAGGCGGTGCAGGCAGGTCCCCTCCCCTCCCCCCCAAAGGGAATTCGAATTGGAGGAGGCTTACCCCGGATTTCACCCCCCGATGGCCCAAAGTTGCCCCGCTGTGAGGGCGCACTCCAGCGCGTCCGCCCCCCTGCGAGCCAGCTCTGGCCGTCCAGTGAGAGGCTCGCGCGCAGGTTGGACCTCGGCATCGGGCGCTGCAAACGTTCGAGGGAGTGCGGAGAAGCTTGCTGCTTAGCTAGCGAGCAACCATAGACAGCGTTTTCCGAGCCGAAAGCTTTGGTCCTGTCCTCGTTTCATTCTTCTTTGCATTTTCTAATAAAAAAAAAACCCATTCCCATATTAATTTCTTATAGCACTCGTGTTTCCCAGTCGGTGGGATAAACTGGAACAAAAAGAACACAGATCATCCTCTCGTCCACTTTGATTGACCTCCACTCCTTTGCCGCGTCGTCTCCTTTACACAGCTCCATACGTCATCTGCTAGCTAATACCAACAATGTCGGCCAGAATCCCAGCCATCGTGAGTTGCGCCTCCGTTATTACGAGCTTCATTACATTGTACTATGTCACGCGTCCAATGTGAATTGCTTGCTGACCGATTGCCATTTTTAGGCGGCGAACCGCGTCAGCGATAAAGCCAAGCAGACGCTTGACCTTGTGGCCAAGTTTGTCGAGGAAGAATGTATCCCGTGAGAATATCATTTCGCCCTCCAATGACGGCACTTCTAACTCTCCTATTCTAGAGCTGACCCTGTCGTCGAGGCCCTCACCGGCAAGGGCGAGGACCGCTGGGAGAAGCACCCTCATATCGTAGAGGACCTCAAGGCCAAGGCGCGCAAGCTCGGCCTCTGGAACATGTTCCTTCCCGCCGGCCACTACAAGGAGTCGCCTGGCTGGACCAACCTTGAGTACGGCCTGATGGCTGAGTGGCTTGGCCGCTCTCTGATTGCCTCTGAGGCTTGCAACTGCTCTGCCCCTGATACGGGCAACATGGAGGTCCTTGCCAGGTACGGTAATGAGGCCCAGAAGGCCCAGTGGCTCAAGCCTCTTATGGAAGGCCAGATTCGTTCTGCCTTCCTCATGACAGAGCCCCAGGTCGCATCTTCTGATGCCACCAACATTGAGCTTAGCATTCGCCGCGAGGGCAACGAGTATGTCCTCAACGGTGACAAGTGGTGGTCCAGCGGTGCTGGTGACCCACGATGCGCCATCTACATCGTCATGGGCAAGACGGATCCCAACAACAAGAACCCTCACCAGCAGCAGTCCGTCGTCCTGGTGCCAGCCGACACTCCCGGCATTACCATTAACCGAATGCTCAATGTCTACGGCTACGATGATGCACCTCACGGCCATGGTCACCTGACCTTTAAGAACGTCAGAGTGCCTGTGTCCAACCTTGTTCTCGGCGAGGGCCGAGGATTTGAGATTATTCAAGGTCGTCTTGGACCGGGACGAATCCATCATGCTATGCGAAGCATCGGTGCTGTAAGTATCCCATTAAATTTCGCCCTTGATATGAGTGGAACCAGTCAACTAAGAAAGACATGTCACATAGGCTGAGCGAGCACTTGACTGGATGCTCTACCGAGTCAATGATGAGCAGAAGAAGCCTTTCGGCAAACTTCTCCGCGAGCACGGCGTCATCCTTGAGTGGATCGCCAAGTCTCGCATTGAAATTGACGCCGCCCGCTTGGTGGTTCTCAATGCCGCCATCAAGATGGACGAGCTGGGCCCCAAGAAGGCCCTCAAGGAGATTGCTCAGGCCAAGGTGCTCATTCCACAGACGGCTCTTACCGTCATCGACCGCGCCGTGCAGTCCTTTGGAGGTGCGGGTGTCTCGCAGGACACACCCCTGGCCCGCATGTGGGCTAGTATCCGCACGCTGCGCATGGCCGATGGTCCGGATGAGGTGCATCTGCAGCAGATGGGTCGCAATGAGAACAAGCGTGGGCCCGAGGCCACAGCGACTATCAAGCGACAGCGCGAGAAGACGGCGGCATTGATGAAGGAGTACGGCGTAAAACCCGCGCAGCCGGGATCGAACATCAAGCACGCGAAACTATAGGCGAGGAGGCTCTGAAAAAGCTTGAATCAAAGGCCATGCATGATCCATGATGTCAATTACCCAGGGCCCATGGTCTTGATGATGGGCCGCGGCTCGTTGTCTGAGTGAATGTGGAGTTGCCCCTGGGTCAAGGCTTTTAAGACTATTTCATTCGGAAGCAGAGTCAAGGCTGCTCAGTGTGTAGGATATAGGATAGGAATCTATAGCGAGTGCGTCGCGCAGAAGGCTTGAGCGACGTTGATCAACAGAGGTTTGATTGGATTATAGCAGCCTTGCAAGGATGCGTGATGCCTGTCTTGTATGCTTGAGTGAGTCATGGCCCATTACCCCAGACAATGCCGCAGTGCTCCCGGGTGCTGTGTCTGCGACCGCGGGACGTGCAATGCTATTGCCGTGGCGATGATGCGTTGTCAATGTTTGCATGGGTAGATGGATGATAATCAGAAGCAAAGCCCAGGGATCCTCGAACAATGTCACGCTAGGGGCTCAACCGGACTCGACCCAGGCTGCCGGGGGTTGTCGGGAGCGAAAAAGCAAATGCGCTCTCCAGTCTCCAGTGAGCGACAGAAGACATGCAGCACATGCTGATAGAAGTCAATTGAGCAGCCAGATAGCAAGTAAAGAAGAAGCAAAACAAGATTAAACGAGTAAAAATAAAACCAGCCATGATTGTTTTAGGTTAGGTCTCCTTTTTTTTGTTTTTTTATCATCATTGTTTATTTGATTTGGGCTGGCTGTTGGGTAATATTGGCAGCCATGTTGACTTAGTGCGCCATGATTTCGTCCCCTCCGAGAGCTTAGGCCCCATGGCTGCCCTCGCCCCACAGTTTTTTCTTTGTTGCCCTGCCAACTGGGTGAAAACGTTTACTTTCCAGACGGTTCACGCTGCTGGTCCAGCGTGAAGATCTTCACGCTTGCCCGACACCGTGACCTGCTACTACATTAAGAAGCACCGTCCACGCCGTTTCCGTCGCTGGGACATCTTGCCATCAACACCAGTCAAGCCTACCGCATCAAAGCTCTTGCAACTCAACCTCAAGTCATCGCACAGCCTGACCAATTCTCTTTCACACACTTGTCTTTTGCGACTTCCAACTCTACCACACACATACAAAATGTCTGCCGTCAAGGTTCTCGCCGATAAGGACGCCAACGCTGCCATGTCTGAGCAGCCCATTGCCAAGGACGTCAAGAGCATGGAATACCATCGCCAGGTTTTCCAGTCCAAGATGGCCGATGAGGAGAGGTATGTCGTCAGCCCATTTCCCATATCGCCTTGTTTCGCGGCAAGCACACATTCCCTGTAGTGGTCTCAGCATTGTTGACATTTTATCTCCAGCACCAACAAGTATGTCTCTCCTTCGGACAACATCATGAGCCCTTGCTCTGCCAAGATCAACGCTCTTCGCAACAAGCACGCTAGCAAGTATGTCTTCTCTCTCACTGCCCATCTCCTCAACAGCATCGCTAACCTGCTTCTTCCTCACAGGGCCAAGCCCAAGTCGCTCTTCGCCCAGGCGAGCGCTAAGAAGCTCCAGGGCGAGAACCCCTTGGGAACGACGCCAGCTGCGCCCGCCAAGGCTTTCCAGCTTTAAGATGCCAAACACCACGACTTGACTTTTACCTCTTGTTCTTTTTAGACTACAGCAGGGTCTGTTGAATCAATATGGTGCACTGGTTGTTTTACTTGTAACGCTTCGTGGCTGGAAGCACGGATTTGGGAGGGACAGCTTTCTGGCGTTTAGGGCTTTTACCTTCTCCTTTTGCAGGATATGAACATCATTGGTTTGTAATGACATGACGCAATGACCGGACTTTGGTTTCTTTGGGAGGGTATTGTACAATGAATTTATGAATTTATTCACTATAGAACTCGTGAACCTTCTCTCATTTCAGTCTTTTTTAATTGGTGCATGTCTATCATCATCCTTGACCTGATGTCTAAGCCTTCCAGGCACTGACAATGTACACAACGTCCTCATCCGCCACTGGATGTGACAGACCGACTCTCTGAGGGATATGTCTTGCGCTGGCACCCCAAACAAGTGCATACTTGAAGGTGTCCTTGAGAGTCCTGTGAATGCGGTCACACACATCCTCAATGGTGCTGTTGCTTCGCACAATCAGCGCCTCGCTGAAATCGGGGTCCACGCCCTTGCGCTTGGTGTAGATGCGAATCAGCTTCAGTTCCTCCCAGCATCGGTCGACGACATCCTGGATACCAAGGTCGAGCTCACAACTCATGACGACCGTGTTGGGCTCGCGGGCGAGCTTGTCGAGGAAGTCGAGCGAGACGCTGTCGATCTTGTTGTAGACGTAGAGACACTTGATGTATTTGCGGTGGTCCTTCATGATGACATCGATGAAGTCGTCCACGGTGACGTTTTCATCACGGACTAGGACCTCGCAGTTGAGAATCTTGTAGTCGCGCAGAATATTGAAGACCATCTTCTCATCGATATTCTTTGGGGGCGACTGGAAGGTAATCTTCATACCACCAGCCTTCTTTTGCTTTAGGTAGATGTTTCTATAAATGTTAGTTAGCATCCCAGGAACATCACTCAAGAACATAATAACTTACGGTGGTTCCCGATTTAGTCGGATACCAACAGCTTCCAATTCGGCTTCGAGGAGTGCTCTCTGCTCCGCCCTCTTGGTAGCGTCCAAGACCATCAGGATCAAATCACTGGTCTTTGCCGCCGAAATAACCTGTCGTCCACGTCCCTTTCCTTCAGCGGCACCTTCAATGATACCAGGCAAATCGAGAAGCTGGATTTCGGCACCGCCATACTCGAGCACACCAGGAATTGCAGTAAGGGTGGTGAAGGCATACGAGGCAACCTCAGACCTGGTTTTGGTCACCTTGGACAAGAACGTCGACTTTCCTACTGAGGGAAATCCAACCAGAGAAATTCGAGCATCACCGCTTTTGCTGACATCGAAACCAGCACCAGCACCGCCTCCTGAGCCAGGACCAGGCTCCAGCAGTTGTGCTCGTAGTCGAGCAAGTTTTCTAGTTTAGTCAGCCCCTCAACTTTTTCCTGCCCAATGTTTTTTTCCCAGGCGATGATGTTTGATAAAGATCTGCAGTGTCCACTCACCCTTTTAATAAACCCAAGTGATATTCTAAAGTGAGTTAGAATCAATATCGTTCAGATTCGGTTGACGGCAGGTCATTCCCACGTACCAGTTGCCTTATTTTCTGATCAATGTTAGCATTTTATTCAATATGAATATGAGATAAGTGGTTCAGAGGCTGTCCCAAGGGAATTGAAAGCAAGTGAGGAAGTTTCTATCCGCTGGGAACGACAACGGATGCTCACTTGCAGCTATCCGTAGCACCAAACCTCACCATTGCGGCGCATATTTGTCCGCAAGTTCCACACAACCCCCTGAAGCCCTCCATTCTCTGCAACCGAGTCAAAAACACTCACTTTGGGTCCTCCTCATCTCCTCCTCAATCCTGAGGGGCTCATCAGCAAATTGCCCCGCCATGCCACAGTGTGAAGGTAACTAACTCCTTGATCTTGTCCGTAATGTTCACCATCTTGTCGTCGGTTGGAGGCGCCCGTCGCGCCCCAGACGATAACTCACAAAAAGAATCAGTAAAGATAGGACCTCGAGCCGAGTACTCGATGATCAATATTGAAGTCCAAGACTCAAAGGTGGGGCGGGTGAGGACCTGACGAGGGCGCGGCAGAATCTCTCTCACAGCGCTCCACAAGTGCGGGATGGCCCTCTCACCGCCTTCCCCTTTGGTGGCCCATGGTCGAGTTTTGCAGCCTTGCATCATCCTAGCTCGTAGGTCCCCAAAGCAACGCCGTCGCGTCGCCACCAGTTATTTTCCTTCTGCACCAAAAACCACACATTCGCGAGTGCACAATGGCCGACGTAGCGGAACAAGTCGAGACGGCGCCGGTCGCCGTACAGGAGGACCAGGAAATGGCCCTCGCCACAACAAACAGCAACACCGAAGTTGCGGCGCCGACTGGAAAGAAGGTCGTCAAGAAAATCATCCGCAAGAAGAAGAAGCCCGCGCGAGTCCAGGTCGAGCCCGATTCTTTGTCGTCAGAGCCCCCGCCTCAGACCGGAACTACATACAACATCTGGTACAACAAATGGGCCGGAGGCGACCGAGAAGACAAGTACCTGTCCAAGACTCATGCCAAGGGTCGCTGCAACGTCGCCAAAGACAGCGGATACACCAGAGCTGACCAGGTCACCGGAAGCTACTTCTGTCTCAACTTTGCGCGCGGAATCTGCACCAAGGGCCAAGACTGCCAGTACTTGCACCGTTTGCCGGGAACCTTCGACATCTTCAATCCGAACGTGGACTGTTTCGGTCGCGACAAGTTCTCAGACTATCGAGATGACATGGGCGGTGTTGGAAGCTTCATGCGCCAAAACAGAACAGTCTATGTTGGAAGGATACACGTCACCGATGACATTGAGGAGATTGTGGCCCGCCACTTTGCAGAATGGGGACAAGTTGAGCGCAGTAAGTTTCTAGATATCTTGTTTAACCTCAGACAATCGCTAACATTGCGCCCAGTTCGCGTTCTCAACACCCGTGGCGTTGCATTCATCACATACACAAACGAAGCGAACGCGCAATTCGCCAAGGAAGCCATGGCCCACCAATCGCTCGATCACGAAGAAGTGTTGAACGTCAGATGGGCAACCGCCGACCCCAATCCCATGGCGCAGGCACGAGAGGCACGCAGGATCGAGGAGCAGGCTGCCGAGGCCGTCCGACGAGCTCTGCCTGCAGAGTTCGTTGCGGAGATCGAAGGTAAAGACCCAGAAGCACGAAAGAGGAGGAAGATTGAAAGCAGCTATGGCCTAGACGGATACGAAGCCCCTGATGATGTCCACTTTGCTCGCGGCGTCAATGCCGTGAATCCTCTTGGGCGAGACGGCTTTGAAGTGGAGTACCAGGAGCGACCCATGATCGAAAACGGCGAGGCAAGTGAGTTTCCAGCACAGGCAGAGCAGCCGCAGCAGGAGACTGGCGGCATCTTCTCAGGCAGCACTCTTGCGGCTCTGAACAGGGCGAAGATCACGGTGGCGGCGGCACCAAAGGCAGCACCCTCTGGGCCGTTGGTTGGATACGACAGCGACAGCGATGATGAATAGGGTCCAAGGCGTTTTTGTTTTTATTTGAGAAATACATAGACATTTTAAGTGTACATTAATGATACCACACGGACGGCGCATTCAGCTGTTGAAGATTCTTGAGTACAACGTCTCGTGTCGCCCAATCCACAAGTCCATAACCGGCACCGTCTGTCCTGCCTCTTCCACGGGCGTATTCCACTCACGATCAATCATGTCGTCAATCATCACTTGCATATTCTGCCCCGCCAGCACCTTCTGGGCCTGGTACGGCCCAAAGACGCTGGCCCGAACGGCGGCCGAGATGAGGGCCTTGACATGGCTCAGCATGAAGACGTAGGCCGTCTGGCGAAGCCCCAGCCCGACAATGGCGCAGACGGCCCCGAACAGCGGAGCCAGGTGCGCCGACACCAGGGGCACCTCGTTCTTGCTCTCCTCGCGCAGCAGCGCCGCAAAGTCGCGCAGCACCCGCTCGTCGATGCCCGGCTGGCTGGCGCGGAACGACCGCTCCCAGATGCCCAGCAGCGCGCGACCCTGGGCGACGCTGGCGCGGCGGCCGACGGTGCAGACGATGGCGGCGTCGAGCTGGTCGTCCAGGGCCGCGAGGGCGTCGCGGTCGCGGTGCGCGGCGAGCACAAAGGGCAGCGTGGTGGCCGCGAACGAGGAGAGCGAGGCGGGGAGGAAGGTCGCAAAGGTGGCGGCCCGCCCGTTGTGCATCAGGTACGACTCGAGCCCGCTGCTGAAGGCAAAGGAGCCCAGCGGCAGCGCCGAGTCCGAGAGGAGCAGCAGGAAGTGAGTCGAGGGGGCGAGGTGAGCTGTAAATATTCAGTCAAGGGAGCGCGTTCAGCTATAATGTGCGACTCACGGCCTGCCGAGAGCGTTGGTGACGACTCTGGCTGCGTCTTTTTCAGACGCAGTCTGGCATCCTGCAGCCGTCTTTCCAGCTCCAGAATTTCATCCTCAAGTTCGTTTACTGATTCCGAGCCCGTTTCCTGGGACGCCATTGGTATCCATGGAGTGCGATGTCAAGTCAATGTGTTAAGATAAGATATATATCTAGGTAGTGATAAGAAGCCTCGTCAAATTCCATATCCACCGGATTGTGCTAAAAAGAGTAAAAGAGAGACCCAACACCATGCCAATACCCAACAATCCAGTTACAGTCCGTTGAAATACAATTAACGGCCTGTTTCCATTTCAACACCTCACGCCTCAGAAACTTCATTGACTCGGGCACGCTGCCCTCCATATTCATGCTCATGGCCGCACATTCTCCTTGTCATGGCCTCTCTGCCTCTGCTTCTCTGCCAACCTCTGCTCGATTCGCGCCATAGCAGCTGCCCTCCTCTCTGGTGGGAGCGTGCTTTTGGGGTTAGATAAAATCCCGTTGCTTGGAGCTCCGACAGGGGCGAAACGATTTTGTAAAAGATCAACCTTGGTCTCAATCTTATCCTCCGGCTGGCTTTGGTCGGAATGCGCGACCGTCTTTGCAAGAGAAGGCAGATCAGGCGCTTCGATCTCCTTGGGCTTTGTAGCGGCGGATGTGGCACCCCCATTTTGAATAGCCTTAGTGATTTCTTCGCCAAGATAGTCCCGGTTTCGTGGCGATCGAGGAACAAATGGCTGCCACCTAGGACGTCCAAGGTTGGGTCGATCACCAAGAGTAGTTGAAGCTGGCCGTGTACCGAGATCCGATTGAGTAACCCTTGGAACTGCGTCGTCGTGGAATTTCTCTCGAAGTGTTCGGTGGCTTCCAGCAGCCGCTTTTAGATCAATAGTGTCGTCTTCGATACCTCCCAGATCAAAACTTCTGCGCGCAATCCCATTTGTCGTTGGCTTCGAACTATCGCCAGCTGGCCCCATGGTGGGCTTTGTAACTGCTTCGGTCAGAAGGTCCACCTCGGCCTGAGGATGCCAGCTCTTCGGCCGAGGCGCTGGTTCCGTACCAGTAGCCTTGAGAGTTCTGAGCTCCTTCTTGAGATCCGCAATCTTGTCGTGAGCACGTTCTAACACGCCTTTCGTATCCTCCTCTCGAACCTTGGTTTCTTCTCGATATGCCTCGAACTCTTTCTTGAGCCGTCGGAGTTCTTCGTCCTTCTTCTGTGCCTCCTCCTTCGCTTCACGTAGCTGAGCTCGTAATTCTTGCGTCCTGCTACTTTCCCGAACAGGGTCGTGATCTGTCTTGTGCAGAGATTCCGCCCTCGCCGCTCGTTTCTCGGCAGACCTTAACTGTGACTTTAAATCTGACACCTGATCCCGGAGTTCGCCCAGTTCTTTCACTTGGTTTCGAGCTCGTCGCAATTCTCGCTGGGCTTCAAGTAGCGTCTTTTGCGTTCGGGGGGAGGTTAGCTGTTGCCGTCTTCGGTTTTTCGCATCAGAGTCATCCTCTTTATCTCGCAAAAAGTCTTCAAGTTGCTCCTCTAATTCCTGGACACGAGTTCGGTACTGAACGGCCAGCGCGGTCTGCTTGGTGAGAGTCGCGAGCAACTCAGGGGATGTCTCCTCGGAGCGGTCAGACCGCTTTGATACCATTTTCGAGGCTCCCTCGGCAATCTGCTTCTCCATCATTATAACCTTTTGCTGCTCCTCTTTGAGCATCTCGGCGAGTTGAGTTGCCTCAGCGTCCTTCTGTTTGGCGTAAGACTTTGCGAGTTGCTTATACTTCAGCAATTTCTCCATTTCTGCCTTGGCATCCTCATGATACTTTTCAAACTCCTCTTTCCAGTATTTTCCAGATTGAGAATGCGGTTCGTTCAGATCGACTGTGACATCTTGACAGAAATCATCCTCTTCCTCTTCCTCCCAGTTCTCCTCCTCTGATGTGTCGTCGTGGTTTGGTCGCGGAGGTTTGCTGGCTACAGGCTTCTTTTTGCGCTGGGCCACCTTTTCCAAAACATCATCTAGTCGTGTGCGCTGTCGGGGGGCATCTTTCAGTGCCAACTCGTCGGTTGATTTCTTGCCCACGTCCTGTCCAAACGATACGCGCTTCCTGCGAGAGGTTCCCGTCCCCGGTGTCAACAAGATTCCCTGGGGCCTCTGCGGCGTCTTCGAGTCCAGGTCTGAGTTGGTACCAGCCACGTCTCTCATTAGTCTCGTCTCGGGCTCGTCACTAGGTCGTGCAGGCGTCCCAAATAAGGCGCTTTTGAAGGCTCTCGCAGCAAATACTGGAGCTGGCGTATCGGGTTGGTCGATTTGCGTAGTATCTGCGAAAAATCATAAGTCTCATGTCTACGCGACAAGCCAAAACATGCCACATCATGGCGTTCCGCACCTGCATCTCCACCCGCGTCTGGCGCGTCATCGCCGCGTCGCAACATCCACCCCAGCATATTCAAGGGCGGCGTTCACACAGTGCCCCTTCCGTGCAATGTGAATCAGAGGAACCTCATCCGCAGTCAGGAGCGACGAAACGGCGACATTGAGGTTGCAATTAAGAGTGGGAATGTGCTGTGTTGTCAAGTGGATGTTTGGAAACTGAGTTGATTGTTTACTTCTGCTCCAGTAGTCTGTAGATCGTAAATAGTGGGTCGCGGCAGAGGTGGGTTGGGCATGATTGCAGAGCCGACCATTGAGCCTCTCGCGCTCCAGCGCCTCGATTGGCTGGGCGTCAACCAATCTGCGCTATCGCAGCCCACTTGCGGCGCTATGAACCCCTAGCCAAGCGCTGCAGCCCCCGCTATAGCCGCGACAGGAGCCATGTTCATACAGGGGCAAGTAAGCTGATGACACCGCTTTTCAATGTCCGCTAGCCGGCTAGTTACTGCGCAAGCTCAGGCCTGTGACTGTTGGAACTACCCCGCCATCGCCACGCGACATGACATGTAGAACCTTTTCATACCTGTACATACATCTAAAACAGACCAACCATCAACCAAGATTTAATATCACCGCCGGCATGGCTTCTTCTCTGTAGAGCGTCACGGCTTAGGCTGTGACACTACTACCTCCGACCCCCGCAACCATGTCGTGGAAAGCACCTGGGGTATGGAAGTCGCCCATGAATCTTCAAAAGAAAAATGATGACTCAAGTTTTCCGGGCCTTCAACCCGCTCCGAGCCCAGAGGTTCACGCCAAGATCGAATATGAAGAACTTCAACAGAATGAACTTGTGGCCCTAGAGGCCATTTATGGCGAGGACTTTGTCATGCATACGGGAGCTCACAGCGCCTGGAAGGTACACCATCCCATGTCGTTCCAAATCGCCGCTTTCGTCCCGACCGGAAGCTCACGATCCGTAGAAAACAGAGCCATGCTTCGATATCCGAATTAAGGCCTCGAGCGACGAGGACTTTGCCATCACTCTCACTTTCACGATGACTGCTACGTACCCGAAGACGCCACCCGTCATTGCCATTAAAGACCATGATCTCAGAGAGGTCACTCAGTTCAAAATCCAGAAATTCCTCGAAACACAACCTCGAATATTTTCCCAGGATGAGCAAGAAATGATTGACAGAATCGTGGAAGGTGTACGAGATATTCTTGAGGATGCTGCACAGGCCAAGGCCAATGGGAAACACCTCCCTTCTCTCGAAGAGGAGCGAGAACGACACGAAGCGTCCATGGCAAAGCGAGCGCAAGAAGAAAAGGAGGCGGCCGAGAAGAAGAAAAATGAGGAGGCAAAAGAAGAAGAGCGCGTGATTGCCGAGATGCTCCAAAAACAAATCGACCGCCAACTTCAAAAGGCAAAGGAGTCTAGGCGACCAAATGGGAATCACACCCAGCAACCAACCACCAGTGCCAGCACTGATATCGAATCCATCGACTTCGATCAGTTTTGTAACGTGACTGACAAATCAGGCAACATTATTACATTCAAGTCAGTTGCCGGAAAATGCGATCCGCGGCAGGGGCCAGTGTCGACCGTCTACACGGTTCGCCCAGTTCTTACTAATGGCCAAGGGAGTCTGACCCTGGCACTGAAGGAAGCCGTATTACGCCCTAGTGGAAAGGAATCTAAAGATTTCAAAAAACAACTTCAACATCTTGAATCCCGTCTCCAAGATTTAAAAACTGCCAGACGAGTACAGCATCGACACCTCATCGAAATCCTTGACTTTAAGGTGCAGGGCGGGCTCCCCACCGATCCAACTGCCGCAAATACCTGGACAGTAAGTGTCATGACTCCGTTAGCTGAAAAGGGCTCCCTAGAGGAACTGTTGGAGCTGGCTGGTCACATCGAAGTGGGCAAGGTGCGATCATGGACACGAGACTTGCTTGATGCACTGAATTTTCTTCACAACAAGAATATTGCGCACCAAGATATTCATGCCGGTAATATCCTCTTGTTTCGTGAGCCAACTGGTGAAATTATTCCCAAGATCTGTGATTCCTGCTATCAGAGGGAAATACACACCATCAGCACACAAAAGCACGGTCTCCCAGGCTTAACCACTGCCAAGTCTGCATACTGGCTACCCCCAGAAATTGCAGGGGCGTCGAAGCCTCAGTATACCTACAAGACAGATATATGGGACTTTGGCGTAGTATTTGTGCAGATGATTTTTGGATTAGATGTTTTGCGGACTTACTCATCGCCTAAGAATCTGATGGAGTCGCTTATGTTGTCTCATTCGCTGCACGAGCTGGTCAGTAGATTCTTCAAAGAGGATAGGCAAAAAAGACCACGAGCATTTGAACTTGGGTCGAGTGAATTCTTGGCCACTGATGCACCCGTTCTGTTTGACGATGCATCTGCCATTCTGTCCAGCAGCCCTTCCATGTCGTCTTTGCAAGTTCTCCCCCAAAGACTTAGGCGCGATTCCAACGCAAGAGGACCTACTCAATCTCGCTACACTGAAGACTTTGTTGAGGAAGGCCGACTCGGGAAAGGAGGCTTCGGAGAGGTCGTCAAGGCAAGAAAAAAGCTGGATGGTCAAATTTATGCCATCAAAAAGGTGACGCAGCGCTCACAAGCCAGCCTCACGGAAATCTTGAAAGAGGTCCGGCTGCTGTCTCAGCTCAGCCATCCGGCGGTGGTTCGATATTACAATACGTGGGTTGAGGAGATCCCAGACCTGACAGATACAGAAGATGAGACTTCGACCGACTACTTTACCGAAGATACCAGAGAGACAGAGTCAGCAGGAATCGACATACAATTCGCCACCAGTACCGGAGGACTTGATTTCATGTCCTCGAATGCAAACGTGGGCTTTGGCTATGACGACTCTGATGAGGACGACGACGACTCTGATGATGATGACGAAGACACGGAAGACGACGAAGAATCAGATACGGGTGATATTGCTGTTGATCGTGCTGCATCTCCAGAGAAAGAAAGGCTTAGTGCTCTCCAACGCCGACTTCGGTCCCACAGGGCCTATCGAACAGTTTTATATATATCCATGGAATACTGCGAAAAGCGGGTAAGTTATCTGACACTTGTGTATACTCATATGAAACTCAATACCTGACTCGATTCAGACTCTACGAGATCTCATCACACGAGGTTTGCATAAAAAGACACAAGATATTTGGCGATTGTTCCGCCAGATTCTCGAAGGCCTGGCTCACATCCATGGGCTCAGTATTGTTCATCGTGATTTGAAGCCGGAGAACATATTCATCAGCAGCAGCTCGGACGGATTAGATAACGTCAAAATTGGAGACTTTGGTCTTGCCACCAGCGGTCAATTCTCCGTCGATAGAGCTGCTGCCAATGGTATGGAGACGGATGACATGACGAGGAGCATCGGCACAGCATACTATTCGGCTCCCGAAGTGAGGTCTGCTGTCAATGGGGTGTACAGCACCAAAGTTGATGTAAGTTTGCAGTGCTTGTATTTGTTCCGCGCTGACAAGTATTAGATGTACTCACTAGGCATCATCTTTTTCGAAATGTGCTATATCCCGATGATGGGCATGCAAAAGGCCGACGTTTTAGGACAACTCCGACGCCCTACACCAGTTCTGCCAGCCGACTTTAAGCCAGCCGAGAAAGTCCAAACAGATATTGTGCTTTCTTTGGTCAACCATAATCCGAAAGAGAGACCGTCAAGCGCGGATTTGCTCAAAAGTGGAAAACTGCCTGTGCAAATGGAGAGTGAAACCATTCGACGAACACTAGCGGGCCTCGCGGACCCCAGCTCTCCCTACTATCGAAAGATGCTTTCGACCTTGTTCGCAAGGCCGATGGAGCCAACAAAAAATTACGCGTGGGACATGTTCTCGAACACCCCGAGTCCGACTGAGCTTTTGAACCGAGGTATTGTCAAGAAGACGCTCATCTCAATCTTTCGCCATCACGGAGCTCTCGAGTGCCCAAGGAATTCCATATACCCCCGATCCTCCCTCTACGGCGAAGACGTAGTTCAAGTTTTGGACCAAGATGGATCTGTCCTGCAACTTCCGTATGATCTGACGATGGGTAACGCCAGAATGATGTCAAAGCAAGCTAGTGCGCCCTTGGTAGAGAAGACGTTCACTTTTGGGAGCATTTTCCGAGACAAGAAGGATACCGGGCAACCTCGGATGTTTGGCGAAGTCGACTTTGATATCGTCACCACTGATACGCTAGATTTAGCGCTGAAGGAAGCCGAGGTGCTTAAGGTGCTAGATGAGATCATTCATGCGTTCCCTTCACTCTCGTCGTCAGCTATGTGCTTTCACGTTGGACATTCGGATCTCCTCCAGCTCATTTTCGAACACTGCGGTATTGAGCCATCTTGTAGGCGAGCTGCTGCAGATGTTCTGAGCAAGCTGAATATTGAAAATTACACCTGGCAAAAGATTCGAATTGAGTTGCGATCGTCAACTGTGGGCGTCTCAGCGACTAGCGTTGACGAGCTGCAAAAATTCGATTTCCGAGGTACGAGATCTTTGACGATGCATTTCAGAATTTAACTCCTCATTTTTTGGTATTTTTTGGCTAACCTCCTAACAGATACCCCGAACAAGACCTTTGCCAAGCTGAAGATGTTGTTTGAGGGCAGCGACATGTATCAACGTGCAGCATCAACTATTGCGCATCTCAAGGAAGTGTCAGAGTATACCAAGCGCCTAGGTGTTGGGACCAAAGTCTACATTACTCCTCTTGCTAGCCTAAAGGAGGGCTTTTACAAAGGGGGGGTCCTTTTCTCCTGTTTATATGATAAGAAGGTCAAGGATAGGTTTGTATTCGCAGCTGGAGGCCGGTACGACCACCTCATTAAAGAACAGCGGCCCAGAATCGGCGGTCAATACGTCGAGCGACATGCGGTCGGGTTCAGTCTTGCTTGGGAGCGACTAGCCAGGGTAAAGTCTGGCGGGAAATCGTTTCTTAAACGGGGCGAAGACGAGTCAAACAAGTTTTTTAATGCCCAACGAGTAGGTTTTCTTTCCAAACACCTCTTTTTCCCCTTTGTTTTACAATAGCTAATGTGATGTAAAGTGCGATGTGCTAGTGGCCAGCTTTGATGCAGCGCTTCTCAGATCTTTTGGGGTTGAGATATTGCAGACACTCTGGTCACACGACATCAGTGCAGAAATGGCCAAGGATGCAAGGTCACCTGAAGATCTTCTTTCAAAACATCGCGATGAGAACTACTCATGGATTATTATCATCAAGCAAGAGTCAATGCTCAAGGTCAAGACAATGGGCCGAAAGGACGTGGCGGATGTGGATATTCCTTCCACGCAGCTCTTCTCATGGCTCCGAGGCGAAATACAAAAACGGGATTCCAGGGCAATGGCCAAGCACCGAGGCGCCACGCCTCAATTTGAGGCGGGAGGCTCAGGCGAGAAGGATCCTGAACAGGACGTCAAGGTGTTGGTGGCGCAGACACGAAGCAAAAAGTTCAATAGACGAACCGTCATGGAACAAGCTCAGTCTAGCGCAGGCAGCGTGGTACGGTCGTTCTTAGATGGACCTATCCTAGCCATTGAGACCACGGATCAGGTCATGGACCTCATACGAGAGACAGCGTTGTCAGAACCCGACAGCTGGCGCCAGGTCGAACATGCGGTGACTACTTCTGAGAAGAAGTATATCAGGGAGATACATGATCAGCTGGATACCTGGCGATACAAGTATGAAAAGAAGGGCGGCTCGCGCCACTCGTTTGTCTACAACTTCCGATCGGGTACCTGCATCTACTACCCTCTCGATGCATAAGGGCCTGTCGCACGGAATCAATATGGAGGTACAGGGTCGGCGTAAGACAATGTCTGTGTATATAGGAGGGCTATTTCCGTGTTATAGACGTGGCAAGGCAGATACCCTTGGGTAGGTGGGTTTCCAGTGTACTGTTAAATCTAAACTCTCTTCTGTTATTCCTTTTGATAGTTGGCTGCAAATGTGGAGTCGTCGTTTAGCTATCTCGTGGCGGTTAGCTTCGCAACGACTAGCTGAACGGCTGATGGTCTCGTGATGGCTAGTGTAATGACAATGGCGCCTCAACAATTACCCATCCGGGTCTTGGGGACAGGGGCAGAAAGCATGACACCACAGAATATCTAAAAAGGTGAGGCCCACGTACGGGTGACTAAATAAAACCAAATCATACTGCTACACCCAATACTCTTACTGTAATAGTGAGCTTCTGTTATTTATTTGCGAATTATACACAATTACGCATTTGCTCACTTGCACATTTCATTCACTTGCTTCGTTTGGTCACATGATCGAGAGGGGAATTACGCTCGCGAGCCGTGTGTAATAATCTACCGATTGACGGCACGGCCCAGACTCGAGATGGGGAACTGGCGGGTGCCTGAATGAACTGGGGATGTTCGTCGGTATGACTCTGCAGGGTAAGTCGCTGAGCAAGATCCGGTCGCGAGCATGGCCATACACAGACCTTGGGACATGCATGGACTTGCCTCCTCATCTGGAACATGCGTCGAGGGAAAAAAAAGCCGCGGGCATGGAGTCGGCGACGTTGAATGGAATGCGGGAACGCACCATGGTTTCCAGAAAACGCTGCCATTCCCCGGCAATGGCGATGAGCGTCAGACGTGGATGAGACCGAACGTCGGGGCCCGCGAGGTACGTACTGGTGGAGCCGGTCGATGACCGTGTGTCCGTGACCGAGGAGGGGTGGGTCGAACTGCACCCCTCTTGCCTTTTTGCGTGTCGACGTCAGAGTTGCGGCAGTCGCCGTGCGTGCGGGTTCTTTACGTACATGCAAAACCGGGCCCGATGCGTTGGAGATGTTTTTTTATTGTCTATTAGGCATGAATTGACATATATCTGGGCTGGTTAGCCAAACAAACATGTCAAAAACTAAAAAGCTTGTTTTTTTTTCCTTTCCATCTCACCAGTTTGGGTGGTGGATGGGAATATTCGCTATCTGGGCGGCGGTTCGTGTCATGATACCGGGATTGGCATTCGACTAGTGCGTGCATCGAGTCTCGAAGGCGTGGCTGGCCTTGTGGCCCGTTCAACCTGCTGGCTGATGTGGTTCCAGTCTACTTGACGGTTTCGGGCGCATGCTAGCCCAAGCCCGAGCCTAGTCGTTGGAGCAAGTCTGGCGGGTGGCATGTGTCTGCCGCAGCGTCTAATTAGGTGGTGATGCTGGTACCGTACCGAGAGCGCTGCGGAGTGCCCGAGTGACTGGGCCTCGCATTAATCAGTCATCAGTGGTGCCGAGCCACCCTTCCTTTTTCTTTCCCTTTCCCTTACATAAACTGGCACATCGCCTCCCGACAAAAAGGAAAAGGGTTTCTGAACATAGCTTTGTTGGTTTTTTTGCTTTTTTTTTCTCCTTCATCTCCTTCATCCCGCCTTTCGTCTGCTCCCACTCTTTCCTGTGGCCTGACCCCAACTAAATCGGGCCAACCAGTCAGTCACTCGCACCGCCGACGCCGCGCTTCCACTGCGACCGCCTTTCCCGCCGCTTGCCGGGGCCTGACCTGACTTAAACCTGACGCATCCGACCCTCGCAGACGCCGGAACCCTCTTTTCCCTCCCAAGCATTGCTCGAGACATTTTTCTCTCTCTCACTCACTCACTCGCACCGTCACCATGGCCCAGAAGCGCTTGATGCAAGAGTTGCAGCCCCTCCAAAAGGAGAAGTGGGTGAACATTGAGGTATGCTTCCTCCCTCTGGTCCATGCCCTCGTGCCCTTGTCCAGCCCATGTGACTGACCCTATTCCTCCTCAACAGACAGACGACACCAATCTCTTCAAATGGAAGCTCGGCCTCTGGGTTGTCAACCCCGATAGCGTCTGGCACGGAGCCTACTTCAAGGCCGAGATGCGCTTCCCCAGCGAATACCCTTATCAGCCGCCCACTTTCCGATTTCTGACCAAGAACATTTGCCACCCCAACGTCTACACTGACGGCAACCTATGCATCTCCATCTTGCACAAGCCTGGCGAGGACGAGGTCTCGGGCGAGATGGCCAACGAGCGCTGGAATGTCCTTCACGGTGTCGAGTCCGTTCTCCGCTCCGTCCTGCTCCTTCTCGACGACCCCGAGATCAACTCGCCCGCAAACGTCGACGCCGGTGTCCTCTACCGCGACCACCGTGCAGACTACAACAACCGCGCCAAGAACACAGTCGAAAAGTCCCGAAAGGATATTCCCGACGGCCTCACCATGCCTACCACAGCTGAACTCGCCCCAATGCCCCAGAAGCCTGTTGAGGATGACGCCGATTTCTGGAACATGACGGATGAGGAGGAAGACTTTGGAGGCAGCGACAGCGACGAAGATATGGAATACTACGACGATGACGACGAGGATGAAGACGAAAAGGATGGAAAATAAATGCTTCACCATTTTGGAAACGGGCAGAATCTCGTTTTGGGCCTTTTCTTTCTTATTCCTTTTTTTTTTCTTTTTCTTTCTCACACCATCCGAAACAGGAGTCGGCTTCCCCCGTCCTCCATCTTCTTGTCTTTCATCTCTGCAGTTTGACGGCATAGCGGGTTGATTTTTTCTTGGGCGTTACAGTGCTCCTGTTCCCACCAGGACCACGGATACGGGCATTTCGGGGACGGCGGGGCGATCGGGCGGTTCATTTACTTTTACCGGGTTTGCGGGGAGCATGGGTGTATTCCTCAATGCATGTCATTTATTTCCCGACAGAGGCGTCTCTTTCCAGCCCCTCATCTTTGATTTTCACCATAGAAACGTCAATATAGACGCCCAGGAATGGGTTAGGAATTACTTATCACTTTCAATTTCACAACTAGGTTTGACATTGTGGACCATCTAGGGACAGGTGGAAATTGCAGAAACAAATACCACTTTGTCTATTGCATTTGAGAGAGCCGTACACTGTATCTAGGCTTTCGTAGAGAGCAAAGCAGCTCTGGTTTGCTAAAAAAAAAAAAAAAAAAAGCCACCCTTTGCGCTGCGTCCTCGTTATGGGGCTGAATGGATGAATGCATAACGAAAAAAAAAGACACGCTCTTTCCGTCCTTCTAAAGCCCTGCTCCTTATCCGATACCACCTTGACCTGGTGAGAGAATATTCAAACAAGGTAATGCCATGGTTAAGCTAGGTATAAATATTTGCCCGCAAGGTAGTTTTGAGCGGGCACCCGGTACCTATCCGGGTTGCTTGCTGACCTTGCTGACCTCCCAAACATAGGTGGTTGCGAGTCTTCCGTGTCTTGGGTCATGGTCGTCGCTACTCTTAATTCTCGGGTATCTCCATGTCCAGATCAATCGGCGATTGTTTGGTTGACGTGTTTCTCGACAGCGCCATGAAAGACGGTGGTCGTGCGCGTTCCTGCATTTCCGGGCCTCGAGCCTCTTCAGCTTCTGGTGTAATGGTCCGCGTCTCGTCGGTTTGTGCACCAGAACGATCGATGTCGACCGTTTCGGGCGTCTCAGCGGCGGGTGTCATCGTGGCTGAGGCTGTGCCCGTTGATGGTGGCTTTCGGCTGGGCACCGGAGGTGCTTCTGTAACCGAATCTATGCTGGCACTCCTAGCAAATTCTGTATCTCGTCCGGAAAATGCCGTCATCTCTGTGCTAATACCCTCGTCCTGATCGGCAAAAGGGTTATCAAAACCGTTTCTATCGTCGCTACCCAATGATGCACGATTGCTATCCATAGAGTCCGCGCTATCGGATCGATGTTTTCGTTTTGATGGAGAGATTGGGTCGACAAACGCAGCTCGTCTCGTCTCGTTCGCTTCTGACTTTTCCTGATTTAATTCCTGACGGAACGCTTTATTTTCCGCCTTTATAAACCGCTCGAGTTGACTTGTTAATGGAGCTCGCGGCGTGTTAATGGCCTCTTCTGTAGCATAGACCAGCAGCGGAGTCTTGGATTCCTGCCACATGTCTCGCAATACTTGCTCCAATTCAACTTTCTGGATAACATGTCAGCGCCTTGTATGATGAATCGGGTATGCAGCATATACACACCTCCGCTTTGACTGGCTGTTCCTCGTTAGGGGTATAAGCTAGTCGCCACCACTGATCCAATGGCGAACTGGGCTGATCGTCCAGTTCTATCAGGTCCGCTTCTGCTCGCTTGCAAACGTACACAACATCAACCGAGGTGGCCACGCCTCTGAGAAGGTACTTGTTACAAGCCATGGGCCGTAGACGACCGGGCTTGTCGGGGACCGTGAGCAGCTTTCCCAGAAACCTCTGTCTAGCTTTGATGCGCTCCAACTCGTCATTCAGACCTATTTTCGATTAGCCCTTGTCATCTAGTGCTAAATAACACGGCGGTGTTGGCTGACCCTTTACTCTTGTTTCAAGATCGGCTAAAAGACGCTCAGAAAACCGGATCACCTCATCTACCTTATCAAATCTTTCCTTCGACTTCTTGTCCATGTCGCAGGGTGCAAGTCGATAGTCGGGGTACTTGTCCGTATCGAAGGCGGCCTTCTCCATGGCCTGAAACCGCGCAAGGCTTTCTAGATAGCTGCTGTACCCAGCCCATTGCTCGGCAGCTTTCTTTATCAGATCTCGCTTGTCGTAGGTTTGGTTGGTCCAGTTATCCTTCCACTCATAAATGCGTGCTTCTTCCTCTTTCACTTTGATCATTTCCTTTTTTGTCTTGCACCAACCTGCCTGTATCCGCCTGGCTTCGTCCTTTCGGGTCGTCATGTATTTTTCTGGGTAAAACACTGCGGGGATTTCAACCGAATCTTCGGGTCCGTCTCCGCCAAACTTAAGGACAAAAACGTCGCCTAATTCTGCGAACATGGCCATCTTCGAGGACTCGTGGATTTCATTCCATCCAAGCACATCGTTCCACATGACATGGTCTAGTGACTCATATAGTGTTTTGATGCCCGCGTACTCATTTCTTAGATGCTCCATCTCCAAAAGACCAAACTTAACATCTTCAGAGCCAAGATCATCGCCATGAACCTCAGCCAATGATGCCACTTGCATAATAGGGTTGATTTCGTCTCCACCTCGTTCCTTTAGGTATTCGTAAAATTGTTTCTCGGCACCCAAGCTGGAGGATGGGATAAGATCAGCGAGAACGCTCACGGTACCGTAGCTGCGCTCAGTTGAGTCGAGGAATGCCATTAGCCGGTGGGTTTCCTCCTCAAAGTCCGTCTTAGCTTGGTCTTGGTTTCCCCATTGCAACTCTCCAGTTTGCAGTCGCGCGAGAACATGTGGTGGTAAAATTTCTTGACCTTTCCACCATTCACTGTTGTGGCCATAAGATGCCGCGGGGGTGCCAGTTTTGAGTAAAATATTCCGTGCGAGAGGAATTTCATGTAAGATGGTCAAAATGCCCCCCAATTTGTGATCCCCGGCGGAACTATTTCCTTGCACCAAAAAAGCAGGTGCACCAGGCGACCTGGCTCTCGAAGACGGTGGAGGTGCGGCGTTTAGGACCGTTTCAGAAGGACCAACAGGAACCATGGCCCAGTTTCCTTGATCATAGTCACTCCGGTTTGCTGGCCCAAAGTAAGGAGCAGAGGCTGACGGCTCCATGGCACTCGGTTCATTATCTGCCATTGTTATTCCGGCTTCTTGGGCCGATTCGCGCAGAGCTCGTTGCATATCCTCATCTTCCTGAGCTTGACTGCTTGGCATACCTGAGACATGTTAGACAGTCGTGGATCGTTGAGGAGGGAGCAATACCGGTTGCGGATCCCGCAGTCCAGTCTACAATCCTACCCAGTGGTGATCGACTATTCGTCCGCGAAGGAGGTCTTGATGGCGCCCCTGGAGCGTAGTGATCCGGCGGGGGCGTTACGCCCTGGATGACACTGTTGTGATCGGGAGACTCAATATGGAAGGCTGCAAGGTCAGTCATCGCAGGGCGGGAGAGTGCTGGGGCAAACGCATACATATGCCGGTGTTGTTTTGGTTTCCCTCTCGATCAGCTGTAAACAGAGACTCATCCCAGGTGGACTTGTACTTTTGTCTGAACTGTGACTGTTGAGCAGGTATTCCAACACCCACGGTGCTTCTTGAATGGGGCTCGTACGCTTTCGGGATTATCGAAATACTGCATAACGACGGTCTCGACATTGCGGCTATTGATCTGTGGAAAAGTACTGTTAGTAACTATGGCTAATAGCTTGAAAGAGTGCTCGGTGTCAGCGGGGAAGATGCTGTACCAACCTTCAGAGCTTGCGTAACCAGCGAGCGATCATCGACGGGATGGAGACTCGCGAAGTCGATGACCTGTGAGATCTCGTCTTCGGAGGGCTCCATGGACGCCATGGTGTTGTGGGATGAGGTCGCGCGAGCTACCAGGCCTTGAACGACGTCGTCGGGTGCGGAGCTGGCAATGGGCCTGGTTGAAGGGATTGGCGCAGCGGGAGGGCCCGCCACAGCACGGGAGACGAGGGGGTGTTGGTAGATGGCGGAATAGAGGATGCTGGGCCTAACGATGGCATGAAAGAAGAAGCAAGAACATGGGCTGGTGAATCAAGGGTATGGCACCGACGATGGCTAGCGGCAAGCTCCACAAACCCCTCCAACTGGTGAGGATGCGACTGGAGGAGCTTGGGAGGTGGTGTTTGATGGACCAGCGTCAAAGGCGCTCTATGCTGGGATGAGGTACGTGCCACAGGACGTTAGTGCCGGCCGATAAGATAAGCAAGCTAAGCTGGATTAGGACGACGTTTTACACGTGCCTTGTGCCCTGTGCTCTTTCTATGGTTTATTAGGTTTGAGGAGAAGAATAACGGGCCTGAGAAAGAAGGGTTATGTTCATATAATTTATTCATAACTGCTAAAAGTCTCTACAGGAAAGTTTGATGAGTGTTGGGGAATTTGATGGCTGTGGATGTTGAGCAAAGACAAACCCGTTCTCGAACTGCCGTAGTATGCACGTGCAAGGCATGACACGATGTTAGTGCGTCGTGCGAGACAGCTCATCGTCGAGAAGGCCCCCAATCATGACGGCTCTGTGATTGATCGTCTAGGGAGCTGCAAGTTGAATCTCACATGCCGAGAAGTTTGAGGTTGCCTAAAAAGCAATGTCCAATAAGCAAAATGGATATGCAGTCATGGCCCAAAGGGGATGCTTTTCGCCTCCAGCTGGTTCGGCAATTTATGCGAGATCTGAATCCGCATCAGAATCGGCATTTGTGATACTACGCATGATGAGGCTTCAATGCCACGTAAGATGAACGGGAAAATAACACGCCCCTTATGATGTGTGGATGCAACATCTATTGTGATTGTGACTGGGTGGGCATGTTTGTGGCTGGAAATCAGTTGTAAGCTGTTGGTGGCCTGTGCCAATATAGACAAAGGATGCATCATCAAGTGTTGTCTATTTTGATATTCTGGTATCACCTAGGAGATTCCTTTGCATGATTTGCTTATTGTTTGAATTCCGCCTTGCCTCGTCAGTTGTGGGGATATCGTGGTGAGGCCATCGTGAGGCTGTTACGGGAACGGGCACCATTTCGCCTTGGAAAAGTATAGGAACACAACGAAGGTCGCGTTTTTGTCACATATGCATATCATATCCCGGAAAACACTCGATGTTTCTCAATTAGGATTAACTTCGTCTTTGTTTCCACATCGAGTACATGAGTTTGCGGTGTAAAACACTATACGAATACTTTGAAAGGGAGAAGGTTCTAGAAGTTTCGACGTCAAGTTGCAGGGTGAATGCAGGGGGCTTGCAGGGAATTGTCCGTGTGGTGGGGGCTCTGCATTTGTGTGTTTTGATCTTATGTTCTTATGCATTACGAGTAGTTCATATGTATGTTTCTCCTGAGAAAAGTCCTAATGAGAAGGAAAAATTTGGCGCGCCATCGTTGCTCAAAGGAATTGAGTCGATTTCATCATGCCAACTGAATTTGGCTGCGAAAACTTGGCCAAGATGCTGTGGGGACAAAGGTCTTTGAAGCGGCTCGGGTGGTGAGCTATGGGGGAGCTAGTCCTGGGTCGGGTGATGACCCCGCCATAGTCATCGTCATAGGTCATCCATTACAGGCCCACCAGACCTAGAACCTGCCATCCTTGCCCATCAGGTATCAACTGAGACGACCTGGCGGCAAACCACCTGGAGCCCAAGCAAGCAGGAGGAACGAAAAAAATTTCAGTCTTGTTTTGTGGTGTCTTCTGTTGTGCTTTAGGGCGTTGGAATTTTCAGTAACTAGTGGATAAACTGGTTGGGTTGGTCAACAGTCGGCCAATCCGTTGTACTGGGAGCGTGGAAGGGTGCAGGAACATCTTCAGCTACAGGGCGGCTGTTGGTGACAGGATGGCTGGGTGACTTAGAAACGTGGAACAAGGTACTATTGAACAGGTAAGCCCAAAAAGGCGCCTCGGATGGAAATAGATCGATCAATTTCACGCCATCCATGACATCTCCTTGTACCACCCTGGACAATGCTATCTTTGTCAATGTACTCCCGTTTGTAGCGCCTGAAGCCAGAGCTAGGGCCATCGAAAGACAGCGACAACTCGCCGAAGCTTCCACAAGCTCCCATGCCCCAGTATTTTGGCTCCCCTGGCCGCCCCTCCAGTGGCTTCCAGTGGCTGCTCCCAGCGAGTGGTAGCCCTGTAGCGTAACATGGCATGGAATCCGCCATGCTCTGTGCTGTGGGCGGCACGTCACTGGACTTGGATTCATGGGTTCCAGAGGATCCATATCACACACCCTCGCATCCCGCTCCATCCAACTTCTGTAAACTACATCCAACTCTCTCCTCTTCTTTTTCTTCCCTCTCTCCCTCCTTCTTTTTTTCTCACACAACATCACATTCTCATAAGCAACATCAAGCAAGCCTCGCATAGGCTATTGCTGTCGACTCTCAATTTGATACAACACACCATCTTTGCTCTACTATCCCTCCCCTCTCTCGCTTCTATCCTAGACCTTTCCAACTTTACGACGCAATCATGGTCAAGGAAACAAAGCTTTACGATACCCTCAACGTCAAGCCTGAATCTTCTCAGGAGGAGATCAAGAAAGGCTACAGGTAAGCGCATTTTTTCTCTTTTCCTCTTCCCCCATCCCCAATACTAGGATAGAGTGGCGACATACTTGCGACCGGTCATTCGGTGTACAAGAAGCCTCTACTGTCCGTTTGTACCCATTTCACTTAGCATCTTACCCCGTTCAATTGAATTCCCATCGGCACCTTTGTTTGTTGTCCTGGATTCATGCCTTGACGGGGTCAACCCATCAGCTCACCCACGCTGACCGTTTGAGCGACCGCAACTAACCACCTCACGTGTACAGAAAAGCTGCTTTGAAGTGGCACCCTGACAAGAACAAGGACAACCCGGACGCCGCCGAGAAGTTCAAGGAATGTTCGCAAGCCTATGAAATCCTTTCCGATCCCGAGAAGCGCAAAATCTATGATCAATTCGGCCTCGAATTCCTCCTTCGTGGTGGTGGATCCTCAGGTGATGCCGGCGGCGGCGGCGGCGGCGGCAACCCGTTCGCTGGCGGTATGCCTGGTGGCTTCAGCAACTTCAACTTTGACACTGGTGCTGGCGGAGGCGCACACAAGTTCCACTTCAGCACTAGTGGAGGACCTAACGGATTCAGCTTCAACAACCCAGAGGATATCTTTGCCGAGTTCATGCGCGCAGGCGGTGGCGGTGGCGGTATGCACCCAGATGATGATGACATGCCAAATGTCTTTTCATCATTTGCCGGTGGCATGCCTCGAGGTAGCCGCGGTTCAAGGATGAGATCATCTGGTTTCGGCGCCGAACCACGCGGCCGCGAGTCAACACCAGAGGTCACAACAGTCGAGCGGCCACTACCACTGTCGCTTGAGGAGCTGTTCAACGGTGTTACCAAGAAGATGAAGATCAAGCGCAAGACGTACGATGAATCCGGCAAGCGAGTGCAAACAGATCAGATTCTCGAGGTTCCTATTAAGCCCGGCTTGAAGAAGGGCTCCAAGATCAAATTTAATGGAGTCGGTGATCAAGTGGAAGGCGGCCGCCAAGATCTCCACTTTATCGTCGAAGAGGTAAGTGAATTAAATCCTACCAGAACGTTATGTGATAATAGTTGACTAACAACCATTGCAGAAGGACCATCCCTTGTACAAGCGGGAAGACAACGATATTGTTCACACCGTCACCCTCGACCTCAAGGAGGCTCTAACTGGTTGGAAGCGGACGGTAACCACCATCGATGGGCGACAACTGACCCTCGAGAAGGGTGGTCCTACCCAACCAAACAGCGAGGAGCGATATCCCGGCCTGGGAATGCCCATCTCCAAGAAACCTGGACAGCGTGGTGATTTTGTCGTTCGATACAAGATCAATTTCCCCACGTCGCTGACGGCTGACCAAAAGGCCAAGCTGAGGGAAATTCTGTAAGCATTTCTCGACGTGCGCCAATGAGACGACATGGATCACCATCACGCCGTGATGACGATTCTTTTTTAGTTGCTGGACTTGAGTTCCACGGGCACAGACGATTTCCCTCAGTAAAGTATTGGAAGTATTCTGGCTATTTGGGTGGTTTTACACGATACTTGGCTCGAATGTGTTTCTTCCTTCCTGGAAAGCGTCTGAGCTCGGGGACGCAGAGTCTAGAGTGGTGGAGTAATTATGATTAAATGGGTGTTACGGCGTTTGGAGGAACAGAATAACGAATGACGAGCAATACTTTCACCCGGCTGCGACAGCGGGAACATTCGGCGAAATGAGGCCGACAGCAGGTTCCATCGTGGCTGGCTGCGTTGTAGGGTTTGATATCCGAGACCAATTTGTTGATATAGCATCTAAGTTTCATGTTAAGTAGACCGTAACTAGCGATCAATGCTAGATTAAGTCTGAAATAACGCGTAAAATTGCACCGTGATTGTTGAAGATATGTGTTTGAGACACCTCGCATCCGTTGTCATAACTGCAATGCTCGGAGAGCATATTTCATGACGACTGAGGTGGCGGAATCGGTGTGAATGCCTAGCTAGGACGAGAACGGGTTTGGAATGGGTGGATTATAATTGGTGCCACAGACGGTTCATCGGCCCCAGAATCCCGACCAAGGCCAGGTGGTGAGGTGGACTACGATTCGTGGATGCAGGACGAAGGAAATGGAAACGGGATACACGCCGTATGATTCTGGGGAGGCGGTGCGACGTGGATATCCCGGAAGAAGACCGATGGGCGGATAGAATTGCAGCCGAACAAGCCCGTTGCCGTTGGCAGACGTGAGAGCTATCAACACTGGGGGGAGACGGGAACGCCAAGCGGGCCGGTAAAGGTGGGAACGGGTTTGATCCTTGTTTTTTTTTTCTCCGTATCAAAAGAGAAACGGCGCAGTGGCCTGGGCCGGTAACGTAATGGATGACAAGTTCAGCCCAGCCCTGGCTTTCCCCAAGTTAGCCGTGGGCAACCCGAGCATAGCGAGGGGATAATTATTGCGCGCAGGTCGAAGCTCTCCGGAGATGGGGCGCTGGGGGTGCAGCGATGACGACACTAGGTTGGACTGTGGCCCAAAAGGGAGAAAAGAGGGGGAGGGGGAG
>NAGG01000832.1:0-40433 GCA_003031705.1 Calonectria naviculata | reverse complement strand
AAAGAAAGAAAAAGAAAAAGAAAGCATTGGTCAGATCCACAACTTCCGCTCCGAACCAGTGTCATCGGACGTCAAGTATGCGACACCTGTGCTATCCCAACTAATAGTAGCATCCGCACACTTCAATTTCGTAATGATCAGTGCATAGTGCCGTTTCTGCCGTGTTAAGTGTTTACTTTCGCCAATGACAACATCTCGCAGACTCATTCAACTTCTGACTGGAATCATCAAGGATCAGCCAGGTATTTTTAGGATGTTTCAAACCTCTATATTAGACCCAAAGCTCCAAGATTTCAGCTCAGCCAGTTGATATTTATTCCCTGGGTCAAAGGGAATCGAATGGCGAGTAAAACCCATTATATCTCTTGATATTGTTCAAAGGGATATATGTGTACCTGATCGCTGCATCGTAAGCTCTCCATGACCAGAATGGAACTAGATCTTTATATTTTGTCCGTTTCAAGATGGAATGCGCAGGTTCACAATGCCATAAAAGACCGCAATTTAAGTATTTCCAAAAGACCCGAAATGCGCCGGCTAATTCGAGGGCTTCCGTCAGCCATCTATCTGAAGCAGCAATGGCCATGACCTATCTATGGTGTATGATAGGCCTCATGCCGAGTATATTTTGTCTCGGCCATCATCTAGCTGGACGATCTTTCCCTCTGCTTCGGAAGTAACCGATTGTGGGAAGGTTGGATCCTCCAGGAAAGATGCTCTCCGACTATGAAATGTCAACAAAGCTCTGCTAAACAAAGTAATGATCACTGAGGGAATACTCCTACTTTAGAGTCTTGGTGGATGTTTCACATCGTACACCCTCGCCACATTCCCAGTAAGTTTGGGATTTCGTAAAATACATTATGCGGTGTGAAAGAGCCTGTTGTTGCAATACATCATCACTCTTATTCAATTCCCCTTGTTAGACATGCACGATGAAATTATCTATCATCTGACATCAAATTTAATTGCAATATCATGAATTAGAATTGGGTGGGTGGTTGGGGACATCAGGACGGAGCGAATGTTTGAGACCCACTGTAAATACTGACGCTGCGAAAGGTCGTAAATCATGACAAAAGTCATTCCGATCGCTTACATTCCGACATTACTCCTCATGAATTAGTCATGTCAATAAAACTAGAGCAAGGTTTGACGCCCAGCGAATAAGTACATCATTATGTAACTCTATGTTGATCCGGTACGTGGACATGGCATGATTATCATGTGGGCTTTTCCTTGCGGGGAGAGTTAAATGTGGAAAGAAGTCTTCATTCTCAATTCAATCGTCACAGTATCGCAATGAAGGTACTGGCCGTACCATGCCGGATCCTCATGGCACCTTATTCTGTTTTGGAATTATACTAACTCAGGCGGAGGTGAATGACAATGAAGTAAACACACTCTCCGTAGTGCCGGCATTTTCCATTAGGGCACGAACCTAAAACACTACACTGCAACAGAATAGGCAAGTCTTGACCGTGGAACTTGTATAGTGTGCGGGGAGAGTTCGAGTCAGAATTCCAGAAGACGCGTCGTGTCCGTGCAACACGGACATCACTTCCACTACCTAATCACTGCGTGTGTATACATCCATCTTCACAACACGGTTGATTGCTTCAGACGTCTCACCAGCAACTGTTGACCAGATCAAGGTATAGAGCCCCTCAGCTCATTTGATGTCAATGTGTGCAAAAAAGACATACGGGATACTCTTTCTTAGGGGACTTAGTAAAAGCTTTCCCACCACGTCCTCTCTGTTAGATTAGTTGAGGCTGGGGGATTAGGACATGCAAGCGGGTGACAAAAAACATAGCACACCAAATGTTATTCTGTGGTTTCAGACAGAACAGAGTGGTTTAGAAAAAAGTGAAATCAAGATGATTTTGAAAACAATGAACTCTTTTTTATCATGGCATAAACTTGCTTAATATTCATTAATCCGTAGGAAGGCAGGTGTTGCTCATGGATGGTGCAATATTTGCAATTTAAAACCGCACTTGGGAGTTCGTCCTGTGAGTGCTTTTTAACCCCACTTGGCATCATAGTCTCTTTGTGTTGATGATAGCAAGTAAAGCTTCTCGCTGACTCCAGTTACTCTATAGATACCTCCATAGCTGGATGAACCCGACCATCGAGCTTAAATGATAATCCCCTTAGTTGTGCTTGGACAACACTTTCCGACCAGCCCCACATAGCCCCGGCTACAAGGCATTACCTCGGAGCAGCGAACATTATCAAGTTAAACTGAGTATAGTGGTGGTAGTATCAACAAATGGAACAGCCGCCCTTGTAGGCACAATATCGTCAAAGGTACTCTAGTGTCTTCTCTATGTTACAAAACCTAAGTGAAAATCGAGGTACTCACAGTAAATCTTGCGTGATTGACTAGGCTACTTGCATGTGACTTGGATGTTGTCTTAGCACAATCAAGGAGATGGCCTTTGTACATGAGCAATCACGTCATGTGAAAAGTTTAATGAATTAGACATGATTGAGATGGAAGCGAATTCCTTGTTGACTCATATTTTTAATAGGTGATGCCCTGAATATAAAATGGTCCTTAATCCCGACATGTCAGTGTTTCTCATCGACACATTATTCTTCGATTTTCAAGATCTCATTTCCAAGGAAAAACTGAACTTCATATTCAAATCCTGTTTCTCACCACAATGCAAGCAAAGATCTTTACCTTGGTGGCTGCTTTTGTTACCATCGGCGCGTCAATGCCTGACGATATTCAGCCCCAGCTTCAATGGTATAGTAAGTTATTCTTTCCCATAATATTCTACACATAATTGATGAGATAATGAATTCAGGTACGGGGGAGTCTTGCATGAATGGAAAGAAGGATTGCACGCGGCCCAACTTCCTCTATACGCGATGCTGCTGTCGTCCTGCGGGTGTGCCGAATTCTCAACGAGGGGAATGCTACCTCAGCACTGCCGATTGCAAGAATAATAGACCTGAATGCAAAACCAACACTTGATGAATTATTTTCTTTGTTGATGGATTTCAGTTAGGCCATGACCAGGTGGTCGAACTTAGCAGTAACCAGTACCAAATAATACGTCACACCTGCGCTTTTTGAACCAAGACGCATCCTCCAATGACATGTTCCGCAAGAGAATGAAGTGTGTAATCACGGTCGGTGCAAAGGTAACCATTGCAGGCCCTGTATTCTACGGTCAGCGAGAGTAGGAGGAGGAAATGATTGATACTCTGCTGGAGTCTGGCTTTGGTAATTGGAGAGGCTGAAGCCAAGCGTGGCTTGCAAAGCACGTCATGGTTCAACAGCCAGGCCGAGATGGCTGTAAAATATGTTTGCATGTCATTGTGTTAAATTACCCTCCGAATTCATGCAAGTGAGTTAGTTGCGTGACCGCATTCCAGGAGCCAGGTTCATGTTTCAATACCGCTAACATTGCGAAACATTGGCTTTAGACGATGAGTGGTGGGTCTGTGAGATTGCACAATTTGCTGTCTAGCATTACACTATTAATAAAAGAAAATGATAGAACAATGACACATACAGAAATAGTTTATGTGAAGATGATCGCCGTAATTTTCCGAGACACACCAACATTGGTTTTTACATGGGTAATCTTTAGACAAGGATCCGATATGGTTATCTTACATATTCGCATTATTTCCTGATTGACTGGCCTATGGACAGTACATGGGGGAAGAAAGAAATACGGCGTAGAAGTTTAAAAGACTTTACAGCATTTCCTCTGTTGTCACATACAAAGGCCCCTCTCATCCCTCCGCTTCCACTCCCATTTACGCCACGTAAAATTAGTTACTGGTAATAGCAGGTAGACGATCTCAAGCCGGCGCTAAAAGCTAGCTTAATCGAATCGGGTTTTCAATGGCCCTTGAAATGATAGTAGAACTTTAATAAAAGGCTGTCACGAGTATCTTCGTACTAATGAGTTACGTCTTTCTCCCTCCTTAGAATCGCCAAGCCCACTTCTTCAAACTCTTGCGCAAACTGTAACTTTTCCCTCCATTCCTGAGGAATTGCATCCTTCCCATCTCGAGCACCTAGCAAGCCGCCAGCAATAGCAGCATTCGTATCCGTGTCGTTCCCGATTCTGACAACATCTACTAGAATATCATCAAGACTCCTGCTATCTAGCACGGCCGCAATGGCAATAACCAAAGAGTCCAAAACAAAGCCGCTTGCCCTTCCCTTCATCTCGCGGGGCGGGCCATTTTGAGCCATAGTTGCCACGCTGAGCTTGCTTCCCCATCTCACCACTTCAGAAACTTGGCCCGGAGTCTTCTCTAGCTGCACGGCAACTTGTTCCCCTGTGGCAACAGCATCGGTAGGTGATTTACCACTGACCAGCTCAGAAACAACGGTGTTGTATACTGCACAGGCAATCGTACAGTTGACATCGTCATGAGTAATCTTGCTGATGCGGATGCTCTCGTTTATCAGGCTTCGGCGGTCATTCTGAAACAGCCCGGTTGGCAAACAACGCATCAGGCTGCCGTTTCCCGCTCTCCCTTGTCCAGCACCAGAGCTATCCGGATCCCCCGTTCGTATGTACGTTCTCAGACCCTGTCTGGTGGCATTGCCGATGTCCTTCGGGTGACTTCCTGGCTTGCGTCCTGGCCAGTTGCCCCGAAGCCATTTGACGAAATAATCGGCCGCAAGGCGAACTACATCGCCATCAGGTGTCAAATCACGATATGCCAATAAAACACCGCGAGTCATATCAGTGTCGTCAGTGGCATGGCCTGCAGGCCACGAGAAAGGTCCACCGCCGATGATTTGCCGAAAGCCATTTGGGTATTTGGCTGCAATTTTGGCGTGAATTTCAAACTCGACGGTCGCTCCGAGCGCATCTCCAGCGTGAAGGCCGAGGAGCGCGCCGACAATTCGAGATTCACGAGCCAACAGTGCCATGTTTTGTGATGTTGTCGCAGACTGTTGCCTGGAGGGAAAAGAACAGTAAGCAAGAAGTGGAGAGTAGGAATGTGAGTGTCAAGGTCCATCCTCACGATGTGGTCCGTGCAGAACGCGTGCCAGGTTGGAGAAACTGTGATGAATTTATTGAAAGCTACTCTTGGTCCCATGATATTGCAATCGGATCATGGTTTCCGGAAAAACGACAATTGTCAAACCATAGTTCAAAACTTAGGTCTGCAGGGGCAACAATGACGCGAACCTCAAACTTCAAGATGTAGAAGGATGATCCTTTTTGATACCAAGATCGCCTCTTGAGAATCATCTGTTGTTCCTTGACGCCTGTGAGGTTACTCTTTACAGAACATAGTTTGATGGCACCGGCTGAATTGATTTCAGAAAGATGGATCAGCTTTTGTGCTTCATTTATGAACATACTAATGTGATACATACCTTGCTTTAAGCTCCGAGGAAGAAATTGAGGCTCGTTGTGTGACATGACAATATCAGAATCAAAGGTCCTCGTCGCGTCGCCCATGCCCAAGTGGACTTCAAAGTTCTTGACCAGCGCAGACCCTGGATGTATCACATCTCCCTAGGCACCATGTTAATAATCCGCTTCGAGGAGTGAAACCATACCAGTACTCGTTTAGCGCGGAATAAATGCTTACTTTACGAATGAGCCACCTGATTTGCTTGATGGCCCATTTCTTTTTGGGATCATATGGATCTTGTTGAATCTCCTCGTCAAAATGAAGAGCTGGCGTGTAAGGCTCTCGAGCCACAACACCATAACTCGCCCTTGCTATCCTTGTTGCCAGCACAGCCTTGTCCCCAGTCTGTAGCCGTTGCTGTTGGTCCAATAGAAGCCCACGAACAACGACAAGCTGGGGCTCTGGGCATGGGACCACAACAATTTTGCGACCGTTGGGGTGTTGATAGTCGATTAGCTGTCGTTGGATTGACTCTCGGACATAGATGGAACTTCCCAGGCCTCCAGCTAAAATCATGTATTCCTATAAACCAGTCAGACACAAGTCTAACTTGCCAAAATTGAAGAAGATTTACCACTTGTTCCTTCATTCCGTTATCTGTCATCCAGTCTAGTTGTTCCTTGATTCGACTCATAATACCTTCAATTTGCATATCGAAAAGTGACTGTACTTCCTCTCTGTCTCTTCTTGGTTATTTAAACACTCGTATCTTTGGGGCGGAGTTAATAAGAACCTTGTAAAAAGCATCTTTCCGTTTTCAATTTGAATACCATCATGACTGTAATCATACGACACTCCTGGTATCTGAATCTTGAAAACCCGCTGCATATATACCTTTTCTCCGAATTTGTGTTTGATTGTCCTGAATTGATGGTTTCTTGCTGCCTCAATAGCAAAGTTTGTGGGCAGCTGACCTTGGGCATCTGGATTCGTAGCAAGCCTTTCCATAATCAACCGAACAAAGGCTCGGTCGATGAGTGATGATCCAATCCCGATCCCTCTAACCGCCGCAACCTGAGACATTTGGGGGAAATCTGGGCCTGTGGCGGTGACTCGCATCAGAGCCAGGTCAGTGGTTCCGCCGCCTGCGTCCACGGTAAGAAAAATACTGCCCTTGTTAAACTTGATGGGGCTTGTCTTGAGTGTGGCTACTGATGCAGCTTCGGCTTCTGTCAAGTCAATGGATGCTGAATGGCGTGAGCCTTCAACTCCAAACCCGGCCAGTCGGGCAACCTCTTTGAAATCGTTGATGATACTCATCTTGGTCCACGTTGTAGGCACGCTAAAGAGAAAAGAGACGGCCATCTGGGTCCAGCCGCCTATATGCTGTATGCCAATCTGTATTTCGATCGTCTCCTTCACATGCGCATAGACCTCTCGCAGGTAATCTATTAAGAACCGTTTTGCCTCGCCAATGTTTTGTGGAGCATTGTGCAGCCCCTGTTGATGAGCCGCGGTCAAGGTGTCCTCGTCGAGGAAGATTTTGAAGAACTCGCGACGACTTTTCCCAGGCACCGTCTCATCCTCATCCGCACACATGAAGCCCCAAGAGCTCAAGCTGCCATCGGCATTGTACAACAGTGTGGTCGGTACCTTGCGTTCCGCTCTATCTCCACTCCCGGGCCAGTCGTTGACCACTTGAATCGGAGTCCGAGGGGTCGTCCACGCGACACCTGCACGCGTCAATGATTCAATGCACCCTCCTGGCGTGGACTACTTACCGGTGAAGGTTGTTCCGAGATCAATAGCCACGGTTATCTCTGCCTGTTTGTCCATTCTTTCTAGCTTGTCGTTGTTGTTCGACAAACCTAACCCAATTTGATATTTAAAATGTTCAAGTTTAGTTAATCTGGTAAATGACCGGCGCGTCCAGCAAAATGCAAGCTCGGAAGTGATGGGCCTAAAGGGCCAGCCTGGGCAAAGCGGGGAGAAATCGCCAAACACAGTACACACTCCTATGGTACTAGCTCACATCAAATCCTACCGCTTTCAACAGAGAACCATCCTAAGAACCACACTACGAGTGGGCCATGATGTTACGATGGTCCACTTTGTACCAGCCCTGTGTGGTGTAGCAGCCGTCCTGGCGACCTAAACAGTGGAGGCTCTACATGGAACCAGGTTTCTGAGATTTCCTAGGGTGCCCCGAGGGTCGATGTGGATATGGAATGGAACTGTTCATGGTCCTTAGCCGTCCAGCCCATACCCGTGCAATTCAAGTATTTCCGAGCTTTCCCATACCTCTCCAATAATGAGTCACTTGGCAAGAATTTGTCCTTCTTAATACACAAATTCCAGTTTTTGTCTCGACTGCGACTTTCCCGATGTCTTGGGCACCCGCTGGAGCGACCTCAACCTCTTCGTCATGGGGGCCAAACCAACCCAGCCAAACGAATGGACCCTGGTCAACATCCACTTCTACCAGCACATTCAACTCGCTGGGTGAAGCTGGAAATACTGCAACAAACACGCCTACACCCTCTGACTTGGCGGCCACATCCTCAATCACACCTTCTCCCACCGCGGCAGTCAAGAGTGGTACATCCTCAGGAGTGTCAAAAGGTGCAATCATTGGAGCTGCTGTCGGCTGTGCTGTCGGTGGGCTTTTGATCGGCTTGGTAGTTGCTTGGCTTTTGCTTCGCCGTGGGAGCAAAGACAAGAACTCCAAGTCAAGGCACTCTGCGAGCGGAACTATCTCAACTCAGCCGGCAGAGAACATCAAGTTTGGACTTGCACAGAGCGAATCCCCATCTAGTAGCAACTCTGAGATTGACCGATATCTCCTAGATGCCATTCCAGACAGCGAGATTGCTACAGAGCTGCGATGTCTTGGGGACCTCATTCAACAACACGTCGAAAGCCATTACCATCTCAAGCCCGTCCCGGTCAGTACAGCTGTATTATCGGAAAAGCTTGCGCAAATCGGGTTTACACAAGGGCCAAGGCTAAGTCCAACACCCATTGCTGATATTTGCTTGGTCCCGGGTTCTCGTCAAGTCGGCCTCCAGCATGTCATCTCGGAGGTTCTGTTCAAGAGCATTGACTTTTACGCCCATACTGATTTAACGATGCTCCCAGCCCCCGTGGCTGCCTTCCTGAAATCGCTTCCTCCAACCGACCAACACACAGGAAACAGTTCCGGTAAGTGTCTCCACAGGTTGATGGATCCTAAGTTCAGACTAACGCATCACCAACAGCCATGTCCCTTGCACTGTCAAAATGGCGCAAGCTCTCTGCTCTGCTCCTCCATCCAAACCCTAGCGAGAGGACTCCCTTGTCCGTCTCCGAGACGGCGGTTGCTCAACAAGCCTCCGTTGTAGTCGACATTCTTAATTCATTCCTGCAGCACTTTGTGGAGCCAGGTGCGTCGCTGCGGCAGGAGCAGACAAATCACTTACATGCAGTTATTATTGAGTGCACAAAACTAGGCTACACGCTGCTTTCCCAGCCTAGAGATTGGCGGTTCATTTTTGAGAGCCATGGTACAAGGAACGCGGTGGTAATCTGCGCTGGCCTGGAGAAGGCTGATGATCAAGGGAGGAGCTGGCGACGGGTTGTGGAGCCTATGACGATTCCTATTCGAGACTAGTCGTAGCAATGTTCTCCGGCTTCATGTTCAACATCAGCTTCAAGTCATTATGAGGAATCAAATAAGTGCTGCTTGCGTTCAAGTTCTTATCTCTTATTTGATATGTTAATCCCAATTTTCTATTCTAGTTTCAATCCTAGGTGCGTTCTCTGAGAAAACCCCAAGTCAATCCTCGGGTGCACCGGACTCTGGGCTCCGCCGAGGCTGTTGGTTGTTGGTTGTTGGTTGTTGGTTGCGGCACAATCAACACGTGCATTAGTATAGCGCTTCAATCCACTTTTAATCTTAAAATGTCCTTCCTTATATGAATTAGTTCTCAAACCTGATGGTCGCGTCATGGTCAAAAACCGTCGCGCAGGTGTAACAATGTCTCAACCACATGTTCTCACTGTCCTACGCCCGTTCGTAGGACTTGCTAACACGACTCTCGTGGAAGAATACGATCTGACGTTGATTTCCATCCTATGGTTAATTTTGCGAAAGCTACTAGTACAAACATGTTTTTAAGCGTAGTGCAAAATAATTCCCTGCGCACAATACCACCACAGAGCGGGAGTGTTTTCACGTGCTTTTGAATTCGTCAGTGGACCTTACAAGGGTGTGTAACGTGCTAGCCCTCTCATTATCAAGGTACTATTTCCGCCCTCTTTCAATTTCCCCTCATTTCCCCTAAATATTTGTCGTAATTGGATGTGCAAACGCGACTTGTACCGTAGTCAAGATAGAACGAGGCAGACCTGTTCCATACCAAGGCCTTCCCAGGCTGTTTATGAAAGCAAGCAGCAACCAAGGCCTGGTTTACAGTATGATATGGCTGATCCCACCATGCATAACGCTACCAACCGCATACGTCGAGCGGCCACCTTGATCACCGAATACGACCAAGTGCCCGACCAAATCCATAGCTGTCTCGAGCTGGTGCGCACCTGCAATAGAGACTTGCAGCATCTGATTCAACTTCGAACAGAGCACCGTATTCTTCTCGAAAGCGATGCAAAGGCGCTTGAGCGCATTGACAGCATGATTGAGACAACTCGCAAGGGTCTTGATAATGTTTGCAAACTTGTTGAGAAATGTCGACCACAGATGCACGGGGGAAAGACACCCTTGAAAAGACGAATCAAATGGATTCTACACGACTCTCTCGATTTTCATAACCAAGAGCCCGTCATTAATCGCCAGCATTCGATGGTCCTTGCCGAGTTATACTTCATACGCGAGATGGTTCTTTTGGCCTCACCTGAAAAGAAACCGACTTCAAATACGACTCCCACTTTTGAAGCTTTACCGTCAAAGTTTGACAATGTGACTCTGTTAAGTGACGTTATGGGAAATGCAGCAGGTACGTTAACCCTAGATGGCATGACGATGGCCTACAGAATTCAACTAATTACACATGAAAGCGGCTACGCCAGACTCCCATTCCAGCAAACTTACCTTTAGAATGTCCCAAACAGACCCTATTCCGTCATTAAGCAACAGGAATATCCCTGCAGAAGAGAAGATAGTCCATACTCCATCTGACCCACCGGTTGACAAGTATCCTTTGCTCGAATATACTCCCGGCCCGGAGTGCGAGAAGGAGGTGGTGGACTCAAATGGTCTAGCTCATGGGCTATCTATTCCATATTGTGACGAAAAAGAGATTGTCCAAGATAGTACACAAGACAGACTAAACAGCCAATGCACAGTCCTTTCTTCAACAGATAAAAATGGGCTGATGCGATTAATTGGAGCCAATACTTAGTACAATGTTTATTAGTGCCGAATTCCAAATTGTTTGATTGATAGTTAATAGGCTATGGTTGTACAAGGCGCAAGTGAAACACTAGCTTCGTGTGCAGATGACAAGAGTTCTTCATTGAATATACACAACAGTAATGTTTTAAAATGCTAAGCAGCTATAAGATCAATGAATTTATACGTGGTCGCGACTGACGGGTCGATAATGTAAAGATCCCCCGCAGTACCAGCGACCGCAAACTGAGACCTAGTCGTACCCTGGACAGTGCACTTTAATGCCTGGCCCTGGCGTATCGGTGATTCACACAGAACCACGGCGCCGACGGGGTTCGCCGGTAGCTGAGTATTCATGACACTAAAGACTTGCTCGCCAAGATTTGTGGCAATGTACCATCCATTGGTGAGCATCAGACGATTTGTTGATTCTTCAATTTTGAATACAGCATTCTGATAGCCACTCGTGGAGACTGGTCGAATAAACGACAGTGTGCCCCCGGGCCCAGGACTCGAGTATTTTACGGCCAGCCCATTTACATCTGACCTGGCAGAGTTGCCGCCCATCCCAGCGAATGTGGGAAGAATAGGAGGGGGGCTGGTGGTGGTGGATGTAGTGCTGGTACTAGTAGTGTCGGACATGGTGCCAACTGTGGATGTGGTGATAGTAGTAGTGTCGATAGCGGTCTCAGAAGTCGTCGTTTGACTCGTGGAAACAGCAGTGGTAGTTGTAGGATTGGTAGTGACATTATCAGACGTAGGCTCACTTGCGGATGTAGCAGTAGTGGTATCGGTTGTGATATCATCGACTGTGGTCTGGCTCGTGGAAATGGCAGTAGTGGTAGTGGTGGGAGTAGTAGTGGTAGAGTCAGTATCGATACTATCAGAGGCGATGTCGGTCGTAGATGTAGCGAAAGTGGTAGTATCGACTGTTGTATCGTCGGTCGTGGTCTGACTGGTGGGAATAGGGGCGACGGTAGTAGCAGAGTCAGTACCAATACCATCAGACGTGATGTCAGTCGTGTATGTAGTGATAGCAGTGGTATCTGTAGCGGCTTCATCGGTCGTGGTCTGACTCGTGGAAATGGTACTGGTATCGGTAGTAGTCGGGTCGCTACTGGTCCCATAAGACGAGGTGTCGGTCAAGGTTGCTCCAGACTCTGTCATGCTGCTCCCTGAGGCACAGTCCGAAGTGGACTCTTTGGTAGGGAAGTCGCTGGCCTGGCCCCTTTCAGTGGCTGTATCTTGGACCAAGGTTTCTGTAAGAGAGGAACTGGCGGTAGCTGGAGTCGTAGTCGTATCAGAAGCGGTATTGACAGCAGAGCTCTTTGAAGTGCTGTAACGGGTAGCCAGGGTTATTTCAGTAGTTGATGACGAAGAGAGGCGACGTGCAGGCCGGCACTGCTTCGCAAAACCGCTTGTGAAGAGCGACGCCGAGATGGCGCGACCATAGAACACACTTGTGATTCGCATTGTATGGTTGGCGGGATGTCCCTTGTAAACTGATGTAGGAACTTGACAGATGACGATGCGAGGTAACGGTCCAGCCGACCTCAAGTTTTATATCAAGCCAGAATTTTATTAGATAAACCCACACGCCCGTGCTCCTGGAGTTCGTATCCATCATACGTTGGCTTCATGTTTTCCGTTGCTAGCTAATCAAACTAACAATGAGGCTTGCAGATTTGCAAGAGGCTATTGAGCGCCACACCACCACAGCCAATGATTTACTTCAAAGCCCGCCACTGACTTCGTTCAGGCCTCAGCTCTGGGTGAAAATATCCGCCATGTTTTAACGACAACTCTTGGCAGCACCACCTGCAATATGCGGTTTCATTGTCATGTTTAGCCGCCTTTTGCAGTCAAATAGGGGCAACAATGACACGTGTCTGTATGAATATCACATTTCAACGTTGTCTTGTTCACTAGGGGCGTGCATGACGTCGACCATGCTAAATAAGAAAAAAAACATGCAATTGGGTCAGCCATCTTAAAAACTCCAATTAGCCTTCAAGGCCGTTGTATTTCCCCATGCGGCTCGTTGGCTCTATTATTCAGCCCTAAGCGAGTTATAGACAATCTTGGCCGAGTGGGAGATAATGCGGGCTAGTGAAAGTGTAGCGATCAACGCACATCTAAGCGAGGCCTTGCGGAGCACAATCTGACTTTGTATAATTGGCAAAGTGACTCTGTCCAACCCATTACTTGTAAATCACACTGATTGAAGGGCAATGAAATATGGAAATATTTGGCAAATTCAATTGAAACTTATGAAGGTTTGCCATGGTAAATGTCAACGCAAAGAAATAATCTGAACAACGCATAATGCACCCTCCTGCCTCGGATTGCAGTAATGGAAACATCCATGTGCTGATTAATTCCGGTCATATGGGTGATGAATATAGAAATCAAGAATTAATATATATTAGCTCGTCTTTCTAAATTTTACATCTTAGGCTTATCGAGGGTGGCGCATTCAAGGTGATAAATGTTCTAGGATTTTTTGTTCAACTAGACTTGAAGCATGTGATTTCCATCTATTCGCCTAAGTCAGTGGCACAAAATCCTGGATGTAATCGCAGCAGATCATAAGTGATATACTGAATCAATTGCGCGCCATTTTATATGCTAGCGGCCACATTGTCATGCTCATAATGATTACGTCTCCACCCCAACCCTGTGTACGTAGCGCAAGACATGACGCGGAGCTGGCGAATGGCTGTAAAATGCAAAATGACAAGAGAGAAGGTTTATTTTGATCTTTTAACATGGTTATTGTCGTTGATTGCTAGAAACGTGTCTCGTTGTTTCGTGCGATAGTGTCAAGGAACATCCCGGATTATTTTTTACAAATTGTGCAGAGAGACCAATCCTGCTCTCCAAATTAGATTAGGTTGGCTATCCTGCATAGATCCATGTCGTATCGGCTCGTTCCGACACAGCCCTCGATATTCATGTCCAGAGTCGTCAGTGTCAAATTGCGCAGGTTGGGGACATCAGTGAGAGTTCCAGGATACGGCCGACGTTGGTTTATTCTTCTAGGCTCCTTTCAAGTTGAATTAGCAGGATTGTTGTCCTTGATGGGGCTAAGAAAGCGAATGGTGTCCTTTGTCGTGCCAAGACCTCCAGGGTAGGGGCTCGAGGGCTCAACCTTGCTCCATGGTTGCTGGATGACGGTACAAGAATTGTCAGGTTTGGTGCTATACTTGGTGATGTGCAAGCTTCTCCGACAAGCAGTGGTGATTCGATCTGCGTAGTGCGTAGTGTCGTGAGGCGACTGCGACGACGGAAAGTAGTTTGTGAAGCATCGTGAAAGGTATGGAGAAGAAAACTCGCGTTTGTGAACAATGATATTAGCATCCAGTGAGGAAAAGGGCTAAAAGAGACGAGCGGCAGGTTCAACCAGGTGATCACGAAACTAGGCCAAAACGGTGACATGCAGTAATGTTTAAGAATACGAAGGTTTGGCCGAGTAAATCTTTTCGCCCTCTTTATGTGGCGTTCATGTGCACCATGTGGACCCGCCTTGCAACGGTCGCACCTCGTTCGTCTTCAAAGGGAGGGCATGTCCTACGCCACTTTGCAGACTCACCGACTCTTCCACCATTACATGGCATCCATTGAGCCTCATCAAGGCAAAAAGGCTGATGGCATTTCCACAGCCATTACCAACCACTCCGAGAGCTCGGCTCGGGCCCAGAGAAGCCATGTAACCCCCACCGAGGAAGACAAGACGGGGGGGCAGGGTGGGAGGCGGTGGGGGATGCGGGACACGGTCGCAGCATAGTTGCACTACGACCAATTGAGCGATATATCGTTGCACCCCACGTTGCAGCTGGACCCGGTTAGTCAGAGCAGCCGATGTCGGATTTGCAGGGAGAGCTGCACTTTGCTGCCAATTGCCGGCTCCCGAGGTAGCTAGGGGTGTGTGCCGAAGAAAAAGAAGAAGTCTCGTTAGGTTCTGATCATCTCGAGTCGTACAGGACTCGGTAGTAGGCGTGATCTGGCGGAGCTAAAGGTGACATTGGGCCGGGGACTGCATTCGGATGCAGCTTGTTAGTCAGCAATCCAGATTCATCATGTCGCAGTCACAACTTTTTTTTTCCGGGCGCCCTGCTTAAATTCCCTCCCCGCCACAACCACAACCACAACTAAACCTCGGCTCGACCTCACCCACAACGTCTGCCTCGCGACCAATTGTGCCTCTCGTCCCTGCCCGCCCGCCGCCGAGCCAATTGCGAAATGCTGCCTGCTGCTGCTGCTGCTGTCGTCAGGGCCGGCGCCCGCCGTGCTACCTCCCGGGCTCTGTCCCGTGCGCCCGCGCTAGCGCCGACCTCGACCCGATGCCTCACCCGCGACCTCTCCACCACCGTCCGAGCCGCCGCTCCCTTCTATGCCATGGACCGGACCCGCGAGATTGTGGCTCAGGCTGTTGGCAGCATTGGCAGCAAGCGTGAGGGGTATGTTGTCGACACCACAGCATACTGCGTGCCTGAGGACATGTGACTAATATCCACGATAGGGCCATGTACCTCGAATTGTTCTCAAATGTTTCTTCGCAAAAGTTTGCCGTCATCAAGGTCGGCGGCGCCATTCTTCAAGAAAACTTGGATGATCTCTGCAGAAGCATTGGTGAGTCCATCCGCCAGAGCTTTGAACCGAATTCTCACAGTTGCAAGCGTTCCTCTACGAGTTGAATTTGATCCCAGTTGTGGTGCATGGCGGAGGCCCGCAACTGAATGGCCTGTTGGAAGCTGCAGGCGTGGAACCTCAATACGAAGGCGGCATTAGAATTACAGACGAGAAGACCCTTTCTATCGCGAGGGGTCTTTTCCTCCAAGAATCGCAGCGTTTGGTGGATCGTCTGGACTCGCTCGGCATCAAGACACGCCCCATCCAGGGCGCTTTCAGGGCAACCTACCTCGACAAAGAGAAGTATCAGTATGTCGGTCAGATCAACGACGTCAGGACCGAAGCTATTGAGAGCAGCATATCAGCCGGATACGTGCCTATCCTCACTTCAATGGCTGAAGGAGAGGATGGTCACCTCTTGAACGTCAATGCAGATGTCGCGGCTGCTGAACTGGCCCGTGCTCTCAAGCCCCTGAAAGTTGTCTATCTGTCTGAAAAGGGGGGCCTTTTTGATGGAGATGGCAAGAAGATTTCACAGATTAACCTTGATGAAGAGCTTGACCATTTAATGGCCCAGCCCTGGTGCCGCTACGGAACCCGCCTAAAGATTGTCCAGATCTCGGACCTTCTCAATGATCTCCCTCGTAGCTCTAGTGTGGCTATCATTCACCCAAATGATCTTCAGAAGGAGCTTTTCACTGACTCCGGTGCCGGTACACTAATTCGACGCGGCAACAAGATCCAAAAGGCTACTTCAATCGACCAATTCGATGACATTGAGAAGCTTAAGGCTACCTTAATGAGCAACCAGAAGACTCTCGATGCTGAGGCTAATATTGATCGATTCATTGACCTTCTAAAGGAGAAGGAGTTTGTTGCCTACTACGACGATACGATGCAGACCCTGGCCATTGTCATGCCCCAGGGTAAAGATCGAGCCGTGGCCACACTTGCGGCTCTCTCCGCTACAAAGGCTGGCTGGCTTGGCAATACTACGGAGAATATCTTTACTGCTATCAAGAAGGATCACCCTACCCTGGTCTGGACTGTTAGTGAGGAGGACGAGAACTTGACCTGGTTCTTTGAAAAGGCCGAGGGCAGCCATCTCCGAAACGGCAGTGTCTTCTTTTACTATGGCTGTGACTTGCGTTCCAAGGAGCTTGTCCCCATATATGAGGACTTTTTGTCCAATGGGCAAATCTCGCTCGGCGACCCCAACGTCAACACACCCCTTCGCTAGGCTGTTCAGATTAAGGGTATCCGTGCCTGACCCCATCTCTGTCGGCTCATCTTGATCAGGATCTTTGTAGCAACGCCATCAAGACTAAACACCAGCCTTTCGACGGACACGAGGGGCGCGTCCAAGTTTTCTATCCGTGTCAGCGTCGCCAGGTCTCAGCAACGCACTGCTCAGATGCTGACGGATCTCAATGTCCATTTTGATCTTGGATACATGTCTTGTTCAGCTATTGGTGGCTTTATTGGCTACAAGAGTATGATGGCCTTTGGAAATGTGCTGTTGGAAACCATCTTCACAGGGGCATCTTTGAGACCTTTTCTAAGGCAAATGTTAACACTGCCCAGAAGCAGATTAGGAACTAGCATTACTATCCATCATTTTTTGCCGGTTATTGAGATGGCTAAAAACACTGGATTATTATCCATCTCCATGTGTAACCCCCAAGACCTTGTGGCCTGAGCCTGCACGACTAGCGTTTCACGGCAAACTGAGTACAGCACGCTACAATACCCATACCCCTTTGAAACGCAGACATCCATGTTGGCTACATCATCTATTCCTCGTTGTAGTCTTCCTTGTTATTGTGGGTAGTCGCCTGTAGCTTTCTCTGTAACCTATGCTGCCTGGTCAATTCCTTCTGGTTCTCCCTCTTAAAAGCCTTCTGACAAGGCTCGCATCTCACGTGACCCCGTCTTCCCTCCCCGTTGCATCTTTGGCAAATTGGCTTCAGTCGCTCGAGACACTCGGCGCACCTTGTTTGCCCCGGCACAATCTCTCGACCGCAGTCAATCTCGACGCAGTCTGTCTTAAGGCCATTCCTTATCATCCTTTCCCTTTTGTAGTATGCCGATTCAGCTGCTTTGCAAACGGCACATAGGCCACAAGGAGAGTAACAAGGCTTCTTGCATTTTCTGCAGTCCTTGATTGGTACTCCTGATGCACGACTCTCGGGACTTGGCTGTGTTGTTCTTCCTGTGCTTCATTCTCATTCTATCGCCTGTGCAAACACAGTTACGGAATACTCGCCAGCATGTAGTTCTGTTTGAGTAGGCTGTTAAAAATAGTAAAATTTGCGGGCGCGAGGGAGCTTATAAAAGGACGCTCTGGGCAGCTGCTAAACGATCGCACAAATACTAGTCGTTTTGGTGCGGAGCTGCATCAGTACTTCTACATTTCTATTGGGGTGCGAAGCCGTCGAGAATTCCTTAATCAGAAGATATCGAGAAGGACTTTTTGGGTGGCACCTAGAAAGGCGGTTTCATTAGGTAGAAAGTCGCTAGATTACAAGAGGACAGCCGCGCAAGGAGGTCACAAAACCGACGCCCGGAGACATCCTGCCGCCTAGAGCGAGTTGTTACATACTTTTAGTCCAAAAAGGAGCATTCCCAGATTTTCATTGAAAGTGGGAGATGTCAATATGTAGGCGTTGACTGACCAACACAACCCTTGCTGGTCTACTGGTGGCCTAACCCAGCCTTTAGGCGTGTAGGAACTCGCAAAGGTGGAAGCTAGGTTGATCATTTGTGGAGAGTCGAAGGATGATTTTGCTAGGCCTGAAGCCACGCAAAACCTCCACCGTGGGGAAGTTCAACAGTAGCTGAGCTGGTGTGCATTAGTGTGGCAACAACGTACGAGCCCTGTTGAATCTGGAACTGTCCGTGCAAGGTTGGGCCAATATTTACGCAGGGATTTTGTTCCTTCGCTGCGGCCGGAATTATCCCTAATTCCGAATGACTAGCAGATTATTGTTAGGATTATGCTTATCTCGCTCAAAAATGTTGTTTATAGAATTATCCATCCACCAACGGCTGCAGTGGTTCAAGAAGCAGCAATGGCAGTGGTAAAAATGATTTCACCAACAGTATTGAGCTCTGGTAAGATGTCGGATATCAGCCTTGGTTCCAATTTATGACGAGAACTGATTCCATGCTCAATATTTGTGGATTTACAGTTTTTTTCTTTTGGTGACATTAGCAGCAGATTTGACAGAACATTCCGTTCTAGTTTAGTAAGAAGAATTGAACACTGGCCAATATTTCGTTTTACAAGGTACGGACGGCTGTTAGATCTCGTTGGGTTGTGCGCTCAGAAAATTTCAAGAAAGCCATTTAAAGGCACGTTGATTGATTAATCCCTGTCAATATACTAGAAAAAGGATTGAGGAAATATGCAATCACTGCGTAAGCTCTATCAACCGTAAGTTGTCGTCAGTTCCCAGCTATTACTTGGGAAAATCTGTTTGCGTTACTATAATCGATTGCTTTGTGGTAATCCAGGACCCAGCAATTGTTGCCGCCTCCGTCTATCATATTTAGCCGGTGTGAGAGAATTTTGTGCCAAGTAGCCTAGACAATTGCGTCATAATCATGGTACACTCTTGAACGGGATTTTTAAACGAGCTTACTGCAGCAACACATGAAGTCACCATTATTCATCGCGCCATGCGGTTCCTGACAGGGTTCCCTAAAGTGGTTGATTACTGTGATTTACAAGCCAATAATACATGACCCATGTGGAGACGAACCTGGCAAAGATGATATTTTCTAACCATTTCCGGCGTGGTTCTCCTTTAGATGCAGCGACCACGCCCATTTTCAGGTCCTCGACCGAATTATTGGCCGAGTTCCCGGACCTGCAGGACAAATACGAATGTTGATTGCATGCCCAGACATAGCTACTGCAGTCAGATCACCACGTTACCATGATTTATAGGGAAGTAGCCGAGAGGATTCTTGTAGAAATAAATGTATAAATTCTCACAAGGTGGCTCAGCTGGTTAACAACTATCCCAGACTCACCAAGAGCCCCGCAACCACAACTCCAACTCTGAACATGGCCATGACTAAATTGATCGGCCTCATGATGGGCCTGGCTCTTACAGGGGTCAATGGCAACCCACACCGAAGAGACGGAACATCTACCTCTCCTGCCGCAGCAACCACCGCATCATCTTGTCTTTCACCTACTGCCACCTGTGGAACAGAGATTTCCTGGGGCGGTGGTTTCTTTGGAAAGAAAACTGGCCTCGCTGAAGTTTACAACTGTTACGAGTTCTGCAACGAGGACCGCAAGTGGGGAGACTGCAAGTCATTCCTGTGGGATTCTGGGTCGTGCTGGATTTTCGAGGCAGCCGCCCACGATGTCGGTGATGCTGTGTCGGGCACTGGCGACCGAGTATGGGACAAGGAGTGCGGTGACTGCGGCGTCATCCCCTCGCCCACGGCCACTGCTCCTGCTTCCACCTCGACCTGTCTCTCGGCTACCGCCACGTGCGAATTGGAAGCAAAGGTGAAGACTGGCGGAGAGGTCTACTATACTGGAAGAGGTACGAGCGATGGCACCCCATATGTGTGCTGGGAGGCGTGCTCGGATGGTCGCAGGCCAGCGGATTGGTGTGTAGCGTTTAGCTGGGAACCTAGCACGGGTGAATGCAAGCTATACAGCGCATCGGTTAGCGACACGCACGAGGCAGATCCAGGCAGTGGTGTTTGGGTTTGGGACAAGGAGTGCTGGAGCTGTGGTGTCAGTGGATATACTTGATTTCACTGTTGGCTTTAAACTTTCGGAACCATTCGTGGAATTATTGATAGCAAGCAGATTCTAGAGTAAGAGGGTGTTGTTTAGTATCATACAATCAGAGATTTCCTTGCAAAAACACATTCAGTGTTTCATGAAGATTTGTCTAGGAAAGGTAACATATTCCTTCTCAAATTAAACTGAACGTGATCTAGTTGATCCCCAGCCACGAAGTTCAGGATGCATGCCATCCATATAGCACTATCATAGTCTTGCAACTTGATAGCTTAAGTATCAGGGATACTACGGTTGGTGATGGCAACTTCAGGGTTATGCGTGGCCCGCGTTAGCGAGTAATGGCGGCTTTAAAACGCAAAGTTGCCACCAATAGGTCTCAAAATAATTCTTGATGCATATGATGAAATCAGAATTTTACGGGATTGAAGTCACTGAAACTGGAGTCCAGCGTCGCATTATGTTGGTCACACACACTCTATATAGAATCGTCACCGGCTACAGCAGCCGCAGCAAGTAGAAGAGGCCCATGTAGACCGTATCTATAGCTATAGAAATTAAGAGCTTCACCATACACCTCGAATCATAGCCATATTTTGACAATATTTATATACCCTACAGGGTAGCCGCGAGGACTGCAAGTTTGGTTGGGTCTTTTGCGATAGCATCTGCCCGGCTTTCATAGAAACATCTTTTTAATGAAAATGACCCAAACACCAACTTATTCAAAATAAGAAGTATTATTTTATTCATTAGCTTGCATAAGTTAACGCCATGATGAGTGAACAGGGATTATTGTGCCTCTTTACTAAGCAGAACGAACTAGTTTCGGGTATTTATCGGCATCCAGCTGAATGGCACAATGACTTCAGCCTCGTCAAACAACAACTTGTCACCCAACCACCTCCATGCTTGGTAGTACTGATGAAGTAATCCTGTTGACCTAAAATGAGCTTCTCAGACTGGACCCAGAAGGTCTTCAGGTTGCGAAAGGTGCCACATCGGGTTTGCAGTCCACTTGAGGCTGCTCAGTTACTTGGCGAGGCTGTCGATGTCCCAAACGACCATGTCGTAATTTACTCGCTTGCAAAGTCGTCTGATCGATGGGAGACTTCCAAAGTCGCGACGCTTCAATTCCGGAGTGTACCGAAAATTCTTGGCAAAGATTTCGAAAGTGAGGAATGGGTGATCCCTCTACCAGAGGCACCAGGCGGCAAGTTGATTATCGACACCCATTTTCAAGGCATGACAGTTCTAAACCACGTGGAGTCACGAGAACATTATACAGAGTATGTAACACCCAAGGGGCTTCTTTGGAAGTGCTAATTATGATTCTCTAGCTGTATTGCTATCTCTGGCTTGGCCAGCCATCCTTTTGGTTCCTGGCAACCTCGAGGCCAAGACAAAAGCTTCATGTGGATCAGAGATGAAATTCCAAGATCGATACCCGGGATTCGAACCATCATATATGGTTATGACTCGAAACTCGTAGGAAGCAAGTCTTTCCAAACAATTGGTGACATTTCACTCGATCTCATCCACCAACTAAAGACGGGAGGGTGGAATCTTGAATCATCAAAGCCCGTCGTATTTCTGGCCCATAGCCTAGGTGGGATTGTACTGAAGGAAGCAATCGTACAAATAGCGGATCGCGAGATCGTTGCAAGCATTCTTGATAGAGTTCGCGGGGCTATCATGTTTGGTGTGCCCAGTCTGGGAATGCACCAATCTCATCTAATTGCGATGGTTGAGGGGCAGACAAATGAGACCCTAGTCGAAGATCTATCACGGGAGAATGGCAGCCATTATCTGCGCCAGCTAAACAAGAGATTTGAGAACTTGTCATTCATCAAGAAAGCGCAAATATTCTGGGCATATGAAACCCAAGAAACACCAACCCCAACGGTACGTTCTTTGAAACTATCCTCCGCTACATTTATAAATGTGGTTAACCTGTTGTAGCAACGGCTAGATGGGTCCTGGGATAGAAACGGAATCCCTGCAGTCCTGGTGAACCCCGACTCAGCTACCTGTCACTATAATACCAAGAACAAGTCCTTGACCATTCCCATCAACCACGACCATTCCAATATGGTTAAATTCTCTAGAGGCGATAAAAACTTAGGGACCATGATTCAATCACTCACCGAACTGTGCGCTAGTCGAAACTCACGCCACCTTCCAACTTTAACTCCTAGTGTGTCGCCACAAAACGAAATGAAGAATCCAATGGACGTTCACAAGACGACAACTGGGGATGGTATTTCATCTGAAAATTTGGAGGTGTTGACAGAACTCCATCAGCTTTTGTTACACACCAAAGGTACTTGAGCCTTCTCTCGATGACCATATCTTCAGTTGGTGGTTGCTATTAGGTTCAATGATTTTAACCAGAGGTCAGGATTATATGACGAGTTAAACTCGCCCGAACTGGACTTCCGTATCGATCAGATTGAAGATCCGTTCCAGAATACCTTCCATTGGATATTCGATCTCCCCTTGTTTTACAATTGGCTACAGGAAGGTTCAGGGCTATTCTGGATAAACGGTAAACCTGGCTCCGGGAAGTCGACGCTGATGAAATTTCTCTTCAGAAGCAAAAACACATGGGCGCTGCTCCATGATTGGAGGAGAAACTCTGATGATATCAAGGAGACTATCGCTGGATTCTTTTTCCACCATCGAGGCACGGCTCTTCAAAAGTCATTCGAAGGTGTGCTCAGGAGTCTCATAATACAAATACTATCTCCCCACTATTCCCAATTCCACAAAAGTTGGGGGACACTCTTGTCACTGAAAGAAGAAGAACAGAAGCTCTTAGATCAACAATTGTCACTGCTCGCAAGGAATCGAGGCCATCTTGACGGACGAGCCAAACCAACTGCTTCCAATGATGTTGAAATGCAGCATGATGAGATTCGAGGCATTCTAAAGCAGTCTAAATCTGGACTGGCCGCTATTAGAAAGGAAATGTCCAGGATAGCCGAAAAGTATCAACAATCCAGGATAGCCCCCGAGACAAAGTTCCTTGCAGCAGTGGCTGCTCAGTTTCGTGATGGAGAGGGTGACTTCATTCCAAATCTTGAGAGGACCTTCCGCTACATTCTAGACCAGAGGCTGGTAAAGATGGACTTGGTACTTTTCTTCGATGCCCTTGACGAGTTTGACGGTCACCTCAACATAATAAGTCGGTTTCTCAGGAGCCTCGTTCAAGAATCCAGCACATCTACTACTCGAGTCAAAGTCTGCTTCTCTAGTCGACCCTGGAAAACCTTGCTGACACACTTTTCCAGTGACCCTGGGCTCAGCCTGCAGGATCACACCAAATTTGACATCGAGGGGTTTGCTGTAAGTAAACTGGCAAAGTCACGAATCAATAATGCCGCAATTCGCTCACTTGTCCCTATGATTGTTGCTAAAGCAAGCGGCGTATTCCTTTGGGTTACACTCGCCGTCAGGGAACTTCTGAACACTGTTTCAGTGAACAGAGACAATGCATCACTAGGGTCACTAGAAGAAAAGCTCCAACATCTTCCAGATGATCTATACGAGTTCTATCGAGTAATCATCGAAATAATAGGTCAAGCCGATAGGCGTCGAGCCTATGCTCTGTTAGAACTCCTTATCCACCAGCATGGTCCGCCTGTTACAGCGAATTTCATACGGCAGGCGGCTTTGATATCGGGGTGCACTACCGCGGAGGAGGCTCTAGATGAGTTGGAAAAAGACCGAATTCGCTTTCAACACTCAATACGTGAGCATATCGAGCAACGCGTGAATAACGATATAACGACTTGGAGTGGGGGCCTCGAGATAAAAAAAGACTATCCTCAGCTGATGCACCAAACCGTTGTCGAATTTATAATGGATTTATCCTTTAGAAGGATCATACTGGGCGACCTTGCGAGTATCATGAACGAGAATGGGCATACATTCCATGCAAAGTATTTGATTACTAGACGAATCAGTCGCCATACATTTGAAGGCGATCAAAGCAATGAACAGGAGGAACTTTCTCATCATGCCGAGCAATCCGAGCTGACAACAGGGTACAGTCAGATTGAACTTATTAGCAGCATACCTCAGGAAGCATTAGAGCGCCTCAGTGGAACACACTATGCTCGAATAGGCTTGGAAGCGAGTATCTTGGCCTTTGCTGTGCGTAATGGATTGACTCTTTGTCTTCGAGATTGGATATCAAAAAATCCGGGCAAACTATATCGTCTCGCTCAACAACCAATCGATTTACCTCTCATTAGCTCTATGATCTTTTCGCCGGAGCTTGGGTTGTTCAAGGAGGGGTATCTTACAAGAGCGCGCCTGCTCCTTGAGAATGGATACACCATGGAGCGCGATGCTTCTTTTTTTGGTAATGTACTTTCTCGGATTTGGGAAATCGAAGTTAGAGGCTCTGGAGACAATGGACACATCTCAATGCCGTCTCTTTATAAGCTGGCACGTCTCGTTCTGAGGTACGGCCAAGACCCTAACGTCCCAGTCAAGCTGTATATGGGACAATTTTCGTTTATTGAGGGCAGAGCCCTCCATGTAGCTCCTCCATCTATTGCCTCTGAACTGATTCAGCGCGGTGCAAATCCAAATCTTCGCGACAATGAGGGAAACACGCCACTGGACTGGGTACTCCTCATCCCATTCAAGCCTAGCGGTTCTTCAACTGGAGGCTGGACTTGTGCACGGAGATATCAGTTGTGTCACATCTTGCTTGAGGCTGAAGGGTGGACAGCGGTCTGTAACAACAATACGTGGAAAGAAGTCCTGGAAGAGTTTCAGAGGGAAGGGCATGATACTAGTCTCCTTTGTGAGATGGTCTCGGCCAAACAAGAACAGGATCGGCTAGCCAAACGAGAGCAAGATCGGGTGGCAAAGGAAGAACAGGATCGATTGGCGAAAGCAAATAAGAAGCGATGGAAAGCTAAGTGGTCAAGGCTACTTAGACGTTGGTTTGGTAGATGAAAAACAGGAAAGTTGGTACGCTGCTTTCTAGGCTGGGTCAGGTCTAGTTGATGGCTGGATGTATTGGAAGAGGAGCAGTTTGGATAATATTAGAAAGAGTATTTTTAGGCTTCATTTTTGTTTGTTATCTGACAACAGGACTCGTTTATACTTCACATGTTATTTAATTGTTTGATATGCAGCCTAAAATGAAGACCATCTTGGAGTCGCCTCTTTATTTGGGTAGTAGTTGGATTTTAGATTATTCCAATCGAGGATGACGGAATGTTATACGCATTAATCAAACAGTGATGCCCAAATATAGACTCTTCTGCTATTTTAGGCTTTTCGGCCCATTCAAGACAAACAAAAAGGCCATGAGTATCATTCTCGGTGTCAATTTGGTGGCCCAAAAAAGGCCAACGCAGCTGGCATTTCGCCCTTTCCAGCTGAGAGACTAATATCAGTAGTCTGCAGGAGCTGAAGTGGGCTTGCGTTTGTCTCCAGAGGGTTGTTTTCTGATAGGTTGGATTGGAGCGGCACGCAGCCTGCCTGCTCCCTTGGTTCGGCTCTGCTGGAAATTCAGTTGAGGATCGAAATGATGGTAGAACATATTAAATTAACTCAGTATGTGATGATGACAAGAAGTTGAATTCCAGGAGATGGCCGAGGCTATTCGCGTGCAACTTTGTCGTGTGGGTGCCGGTGATAACCATCAGGATTGGCGTTTCTGTGCGATGGTGGCTTTGGTAATCCAGTCCGTATGCTTGCTTGACGTTTACATGTGGATAATTCTGTGGAATTGGCAAGAAAATGGTGGCACTTGTAGAACATTATCCCAGAGTTGTTTGGCTGCCCTGTGGGTTCAAATAGTACAGAATAGAAGTTTATCGTGTCATAAAATCGGATATGCAAGTCATTTCACCCCATGGTCCTATGTGCCGATATTCATCTGTGTCGACGGCCGATAAGCGGCGTCGACTTGAATCCATACGCTTGTCACTGCCGATACATCAACCACCTCCTGATCCCATGACAGCCAATCGTATAGCGGTGTCTGCAACGGTCTTTCTACTTGGCCTGGCATTGAGCTAAACTTAATGGCCGGCAGATTGCCAGCATCTTGATCTGTGGCAAGCATAGTCAATTGAGGGTCAGCGCGGTTGTAGGTCCATCTAGTCCCCGTCGTGGCGGCGCCAGTATGGAAGACATACTCTACCATTTGCGTATGCGCCTCGCCCGTGTTAGGATCCGACACGGTCTCTGTCTTACCCGTCGTGACGCCGCAGCGTCCGGAAAAGGCAACTGTAACGTCGATGGCCAATTGGGCGGGTGTCTCGTCTCGCAGCCGCGCACCCTTGAGAACCACCTGACATTTGTACATTCGCACGTCACAGTATAAGTTGAGGTCGATGCCGAGAAGCTTGAAGCAGTTTTTGGACGTGATGGAGAATGAAAAGGGCACCATGTCCTTCTCACGTACCAGCACCGAGGAGCCGTTAGGTCCTGGTTCACAGCGGAAGCCAAAATACTCTGGGAAGTCTTCCTTGCGAATGTTACCGCTAAATGTGGTACGCACCGGGTTGAAGTAGTTATCAGTGTTGGCTAGAATGTCGTGCTCTCCCTGCAGCTGCGGCAAGATTATGTTGTTGAAGAAGGCGCCAGTGATGTTATCCCAGCAGCCAAGGTCCAGCAGTGAGCGGGTGATGGTGGTATGGTTGAGCTTCAAATCTTCAATTTCACGCATAATGTTGAGATACCCACGGGGGGCTTGTTGCTTTTGGAGTACGTACGACTCGTCGTATATTTGTTGAAAGAGTTGCGTGCGCGCAACCGGCACCGTCATGGCTGTGTCTACCTGCAATTGTGAGATCACCAGCTCAGACTGCGCAAAATACGCCTCAACCCTAGCCTGGTCAATTAACGCCTGCTGGTGTTTGCCCAGAGCAATCTGCAGTTTCTGCGCTATGGTCATCAAAGCTTCCCATGCAGTGTGCACCGCATCGGGTGCGCCTTGAGGGTAGTATGCCTTGATCAACTCGTCATATTGATCCTTTTGCACAATTAACGCGCGAAAGAGGGAAGTTGACGAGCCGCTTGCCCACTGAGCAATCTCTTGCAGAGCATCGGCGCTGCTCAAATTGTTCTCAAGCAACTTGTATTCGGTCCAGAACTGTGGCTTCTCGATGTTACCGCCCACGGCTGAAACAGTGTTGAAGAGGTCGGATCCTGCTGAGCCGATTGATGAGTCGGTCGATAACAGGTTTGCAGTAAGAATGAAGGCCTCCGTCTGAGACGTTAACTCAAGGCACGAGGCGGCAGCACTGAGCACATCCTCAACGCTGTTACACGAAAAGTTGCTCATAAACGTTTGCTGAAGGTTAGCACTGTTCAGCGCAGAGACGACATTGGTAATTGCGGAATTGACTTGGTCACGTAACCCGCCTTTGCTCACTATGGCTGTTTCAGCATCGGTGACTGTCTTGGCAGCATCAACACGACTGGTGCCGATACTTTCGATGGTTTGTTGGAAGGATTGGATGATAGCCACAGCCTGAGCGCCATTGTTGCCGCTCTTGTCAATCTCGCTTTGCATTTGCTGGCGCCAATTCTCTACATTGTTGACCTGTGTAGCAATCTAGGCAAGGGTAGTGATTGAGAAGGACGTGTTGGACACGAGGTTGAAGGACTGGCTGTATGAATCAGTTGCCGGCCGGGGTGGCTGCATGCTGTTGCCGAGCGACGCCAGCTTTTGAAACTCGATAAGAGCCATCGTGCGACCAGCGGTGTTGACTGGTGCATCGTAGTCGGCATCGAATTCCGCTTGCAGTGCCTGTAGCTAAATTGCCTCTTCACTGCCAGTCACGGGTTCTGGTACTGGAGTTTCGTACTTGGTCTGTATGGCGCAGTTCAAAGCGTCTGCCCACGCAAAGCTTGTCTCAAAACGCAACCGCTCGACGTTCTTACCGCTGTCAGACTGCACATCGAAGTAGCTGGAAAATAGGACATCGTACTCAAAGGAAAGTCTTCGCATCAGCATCTGCACAAATGCTGGGTTCAGCCCGAGTGCAAACGCACCCAGTCCCTCAGTTAAGCCCGAACCAACCCCGGGACCGGTCCCGCTTGAAGCGGACGTGGACCCCGGAACCACAACGCTGGTTGTGACACCGCCACTTCCCGAGGCTGCTGCCGCCCCTGGTGAGCCCGGATCCCCCTGTACCCCAGTTGAGCCGTTGCAGAGCGTTGGCTTGCTCTCGAGTGAAGGGCCATACATGTGGCCAGCATTGCCGCCATTACCACCTGCGCCGCCACTACCAGATTGACCGGGAGAGCCCCCAGTCACTGCCGTGGTAAATGATACTGTGCCAAAAGATGATTTGATCGGAGGGGAGCTATCACTGGCTTCCAAGAGTCGCACATGGATGCTGCCTCCATTGCCACCGGCACCTGCAGCACCCCCTGCACCTCCATTGCCTCCATTGCCGCCGTTGATACAGGCAGGCGCTTCCGGGAACGAACTTGATGTACTCTCATTAACGTAGCCGTTGCCGCCATTGCCCCCAACACCACCATCGCCTCCATTACCGCCACTCTGGCCACTGCACCGAAATGACAGCTCTGGCACCACGTCGCCACACCCTATAGTCTGTACCTGCGCGCAGAGCAGCACCGTTCCCCCGTTGGCTCCATTGTAACCAGCCGTGCCCGTCGTTCCTTGGCCGCCTGCCGTCGCCGGTGTGCTGGAATTCTCCCAAAGGCCATCTTTCCCGGGGTCTCCTGCATTTCCATTTGCCGGTGTCTCACCAGGTGGCGCGGTCATGTTGAACACAACTGAGCCCCCATTTGGATCATTCGTCGGCGAGCCAGGCCCTGGAACAATGAGAAGGCGGCGTGCTACTATCGTTGGACTCTTGCCCGGGAAATTGAAAACACTCCCAGTGTAGACGACCAGATCCTCAGCGTGAATGAAAATACGCTCCGTGGCATCGGTACCTTCTGGTACTGACACAGCGAGCGATTTGTCCACCTGCGATAGGGCTTGCTGTATGCTAGCGCTGCCGTCGAGAACCCACTCCTGCGGCAGTTTGGTGGGCGGATCAGCCTGTAGCGTCGCCTTGATGGCGTCGTTATCAACATTGCCTGTGTAGGCACCCCACTCACTCTGATGTTCCGCCGGGATCAGAGTGGCACAGCGATGTGCAATCAAGTGCCAGCAAGTCTTACCATTGCTCGACAGACACTGTGGAACAACGACGAGTTTTGGAAGCTGATTTCCTCGAGCTTGGCTCTCGCCCAGTCGCCGTTGGCCATCTCGCAGTGTTCCAAAAAATGTTCGCAGATGCCCGACGGACTTGAAATATCTATTACAAGAAGTGTCGTGCAGAGCGACCGCGGGGTTTAATAAACCTTTATAGCTAACATGCGGCCAGGCCAAGACGATGGTCCAGCACGTGGCTTCGCCGGCTTGCAGCAGCCAGACTCTGATAAGCTGCTACCGACGGTCGAGACCGATCTAGTTTGAGGCTTTAAAGCGGGGGGTAAACTGCACTGTGTTTCTTGATAGGCTTAGAAACCGAGGTGTTGGTGGGGTTGTGAGACATACATGAATGGTTTTAGAGTCCAGACGCATTATCGAACCACAGTCTGCTTGGTTTGGACTTGTTTGACATCACAAAACACGTCATTAGGTAGCTGAGCGTTTGCAATGATATTCCATTAGTTGTAGATAATAAATTTGGTAGCTCAAAAGTCTAGGCTTTGGTTGACTATGTCAAAGACAACGGGGTCTGAAATATATAAAGTTGGAAGATTGATGTGATATTATCTTCTAGCCCCGCATGGAGCTGATATAGGTCCCTTCCTGATATGCCCAAGGCACGCACTCATAGTCGCGTTGTGCGTATTGGCACTGTTGCCGTCTCGTCCAAGACATGATTGCATCCATCATCACTGCCGCTTGTTGTTTCCCTCGCTTTATTTGCACATAGGGGAGTTAATGCAGTCGTACTAGAATTTCCAAGTCAGAAATATTAACAAGCGAAAGAATTGCGTTTACACTCACAGAGCAGCAAGGGGGCTTGCCAGGAATGAAGAAGCTTCGGGTGTCGAGGTCGGCTTCCTCAGGTTGAGGCATGGCAGTTGCCAATGCAGCCATGAGGGCGATGCTGATGGTGTAGAAGTTTATTTTGAATGCAATTGAGAAATGTGCGAGACTGTAGTTGTTGATGAGTGTAACAGATCTTGTATGAGAGAAAGGTGTCTCTCCTATTTATACCTAGCATACCATGTAAAGATCATCTCAGGATGCTGTAAATCAGCTCTATGCCATCAGCCTCGTCGGGCAAAGTGCCTTTGCCTATGATCATCACATGGTCAACAGGGGGGAGTTCCCACCACCCTTGTTACAATGACAGCAGACCCAACTGAGATTTAGGTGATGCTAGAGTGGCCGGGTTTAAGCATTTTCCGGGAAAGCGGCACAAAGATACGAATAAGCTCGAGCGGAAAAGTGGGTCACGCCTCGAAATGTTTGGCAACATGAACATCTCCCATGTGCACTGGGTATTCATAGATGGGGCCATAAAATTCACCTTGATTGCCTGCCACTGAAAACTACGTTCATGCATGGCGTACTGTAGACCGCTAGGTCAAACATGCTGTTGCATCGGCTCCGCCGTTGACCCCCATGTGCATGTTCAAAAAGACGGCAGTCCAAAATAGAGTTCTTCTAGTAGGCAATATGAGACTACAGTAGGCTTCTTCTGGAAGGATCAAGATTAGCATGTGGGGCCAGCCGAGGATTTGACTTGGTAGCAATTAATCAAAGTAGGTAACTAGCCCCACAGTAAGAGTCTGATCATCTTGCCGTAGAGATTAATAGTCAAGGAACATGGGGGAAATCGCCAGTCCATGTGTAGGCTCCCTGCCAATCGGAGTAGCATCACCCGGCAAAATTGTTATGGATTCATAAGGTTATGCTCTCCGCAGTGAGTTAATTACGTCATGACACAAATCATGCAGACTTGACTTTGTCAAATTTGCCTCCGCCTCAGGCGTTACACTCGCTCTTGGTTTTCTAATAACAGGAAGCATATCTCTTACAAATAACTAGCTCCTGTGCTTCAGATCAGTGCTACTATAACCCATGACGCCCAAAAGCGGATGGCGGTGCCACTATCTGGATGACTGCTCCAGCCTTCACCCAGTCTCAAGCAAAGAGAGTTGTGACGAGAAACAACTTTATCAACCAACTTCATATCTTGGAGAGTCGGACTTTAGTAAGGATAAAACAAACCGATATAAGTAGATTGTGCAATGATCTAACTAAAGGAGAAGAACATTATTGTTAGAGGAAGAACAAATAAAAGAAGCTCAGAAGGCAACAACGTCTCAATCACTATCCCCGCAGATCCACCAAGTGTGTTGTGTGTCAGATTTGCAGATACAGTTCAGCTAAGAGGGCTTGGCAGCCTTGCAAATGTTCACTGTGAAAGAAGGAAGTGAAACGTAGTCTCCACTTAAAGTTCGTATGGGGCTGACGATTGCTATTTGAACCACGTGATTTTAAACTTTGGATTGAAACACGTACGTCGATCGTGCACGCCCATATTTTGCTGGGTAGTCGGCCGCCCGGGTTCTCACCAATCCTACAATGAGAGGGACATGTCGAGGCATTGGACATGGTCTCACGATGTTGAGGATTAGCTGATGAAAGGTGGCCTCATTGGCGGACGAGACACAATTGAAAATGCGATCTGGGAAAATGAATATGCTGTGGGGACTCGATGAGTAAAGATGCAAACCCGAGAAATGTGTTGCAAGACAAGAGGCAACGCATTTCACAACTACATTTAAGTTGGAAAGCGGGGACAACCAACCACCCATTCACTCAAATTTATACATCTTACTAACGCAAATAATAACGAACTTTTTCATCCAGTATGGTTGTAAGTATCTTTGCTTATTAACTATCCGTGCATGACCAAAGCAATGAGGACTATGTCTACAGGGTAGGTGTGTTTTATGTGGATAAAAAACGAGAGGTAAGCTTGAACTGTTGCTAATGGTAGTCACCAGTTGCAATTGGGGTTCAACGGAACAAAGGTTTGTCGTTTTTCCCTCCATAAGGAAGAGTCAACTTAAATCATCTATACATACAATCTTGATGTACTGGTTCGTCGACAAAAGTTTATCGTTGGTAACCCAATATTTAAGACATCTTCTCTACCTCACTAATGCTTATCGCACGTCTTTAAAAGTCGAGAGGCAAGACCACTCCTAGTTTCAAAATATGTCAAGAAATATGAACGAAAAAAATCAAAAAAGAATGAGGGACAAGAGATTTGAACTCTTAACCTTCAGGAAATTCCTGTTCTGGAATCTGACGCGCTACCGTTGCGCCAGCCCCCCATTGATTCTTTCCATTGTTATCCAAGTACAATAGCGCTGGGTCAAGCTAGAAATCCAGAAAACAGCCCCGTCTTCATCATAGATATTGCTGTTAACGTAACATTGTTTGATTAGTTGACACACACCAGTCGCCGAAATATGATGGCTGAACTTGCTTGCAAGCATCGAGCTGTGTTCAGACATCGGGTACAGAGCACGCTAGTATTGCAAACGGAAGTGCTAAAGCCCTTGTCTCTGATTTCGACTCTCGTTCTTCCAAGGGTTTCCTGGTAGCTTATATTCCAATGGATTATATTTATGTCAAATCCTGAGAGTGAAAACTGCGTGTACGCTCCAATTCGTCTCATGACAATTCATCGGCTACTCTAGGACCAGTAATGAGAAGTTTTCGTTTAATGGATCACAAAGTGAATGAGCCAGAAAAGTCCGCTTAGTTCAATGAGGAATATATGAGGTTCAGGGACTAATTGATGCAAGGATATTCGCGGACTCAACGATGTGGATGGGTGAAGGCTTCAAGTGCTTGTATGGGTTGCACTACTATATCATTGATTGAACTTCACTTCGTTTTATAAATCAACACAGACGGACATGACTCACAGCGCTAGAAATGTCTTGGGCCGATCATGCATTAAAATCCTAGAGCATAGTATATTCTTCCGTCTTCCACTAAATATAAAGACAGTGTAAACCAAATGGCTTGACCTCCTTGGGCTTGTCCAAAAGTCGCTTAGCTCTCCATGACTGTCTCACTATTCTCCTATTGGAAGGAGTGATAGGGGAAAGTGTTCTTATTCCCAGAAGTTGAGTGGCTACACATCCTTCATTTAAAAACAATCTAACACAGCTTCGCTAGAGAGCTGCCCATGCAACCAAGCTTATTCACCGTCAGCTTCAGTCAGAACTTTTGATGTCTCATTCGTTTCACTTACCAAGCAGCAAGCCGGCTTTTTAGCTCGGCGCTCCAGCTCTTCCCTTTTGGCGATCTTGCATTCGGGGTAAGTGATGCATTCAAACTAAACTTTGGTAAGCTTCCAACGGGCGCCATCTATTACATGTCGTAAACTTACAAGGCAGCACGCCTTCACCTTGCGAGTTTCAAGCTGCACGTCGTCAGTGTGCAGGAGGGCTGCACCCTGCACAGCAGCTAGGAAAACACTGAGAGTGGCGAGAACCTTCATTGTGGTATGGATATAATTTGGAAATTGAATAGAGGACTTTGATCATATAGACTGTGATGGTGAATTAAGGTAATCTGTAGTAGCGCTATACGCGTAATAAATACATCGATGGAGGCGGCAGCTGTCATGGGGGTTCTTCAAAGCATCCTTGTAAGTAGAACGTAATGGATTTGAGCTACTCATTATCTTAACGAGCTATTTCAAGTTTGCGCCGTCTCGTACTCGTGGGAAAACCGGCCGACGGCCCATTAAACAAGTTAAACCCCCACGACATTAGATTAGAAACACGATCGGTCGCCGTGACTTACCCTCAGTATCCGTGGCCCCACTGCGTGTGCACTCATACGCGGATAATCTATCTCCCCGGGTCTTCTTCTCGTGATCTCATCAATGTGATTTCATGAGCATCATTCTGCCGTATTACATATTAATCTGTCGATTGTCTAGAGTTGAGAGTAATTAAATCATCTTGCTTTCAATACATGAATGTAGCGAGTGAGGCATTCATACTTTCTTGGCCTTCTTTCTTTTACTCTTGGAATCAAAAGTCCCCGTCATGGCCATTTCGGACCCCCACCTTGAAGATCTTTGACCTGTTCCTGATGATCTGATAAGATAATCTTTCTGTACGCAATGTCTCCCGAATGGCGGGATATCTCGATTGGATACGACATTAAAAAGTTCCAAGTGGAGTCTTATTGCCCGGTTAGCCAGCCGAAGCTGCCTGGCTTCGGAAGGGGCCGCCCCGCCAACGGACTCTGAGCGGGTCAAAGTTGTTGTATGCAGGGGTACGGAGGACACCTGCATTAACGAGCTACAGTGGTCTGGCCAATCGGTGCTTAGTCTATACGATCGGACTTTTAAAGTTGTCCTTCTTCCGTCTTTGTGAAACGAGGATCAGCTACTCCTTGCTAAATCTTTCGGGCAATCTGAAATCCTAGTCAATGTCTTCTAACTAACTGCCAATACTATTCAAGTCGGTACTGTTCTATGATACCTCTGTAGTGAAACAAATCAGCAGTGTTGGGTGAACGTAGAGTTTCAGTTAAAAGCTGGCCAGCTGTCTTGTGAGTTCATAGCTACCAATTTTCCATATTCTTGGTGATTAGACGTATAATTACGCTTCGTTAGAAAGAGGCATTGCAGTGATCATGAAACTAGATCACGTAACCAGTTAGAGAGGATGAAAACGCGGGACAAAACTGGCGCTATAGGGTAGGTCATTAGCCTAGCCATTTCGACAATCGAAGCAAATCTCCTTTTACGGGTCCAGCAATAGAACATATCGTGAAAGCGGCCAGAGAGCAAGATAAAAAGTCTTCCCTTGTCTTGGAGTATGGGACGGTAGAAAACTTAGCATCTAAAGTCTGACCCTAAGAATAAGAAAACAAAAAGCACACCACCCTTAAAGGAATTGAAGGTATCCAAATTGACTCAACAATACGCATTTACGGGATAAATGAGGCATTTACTACCACCTTTCTTCATGACCTCGAGCCGTGAATCTACTAGGTTAGGAGTAGTTCTCTCCTAATTTCTTAACAATTTTGTCTATGCTCAAAAGCACCGTCCACTCTTCTACTTAGGCGACGTGTGGTTGTTTACGTCCTTTGACAGAGCTCTCTTAATGATTATTCTCTTAACTAGGTTGCTAGTGTTGATGTTCGCGCTCACAGCGAGCTGATTCAAATCACGTGATATGAACACAGAGATGCAGTCGCACGAGGCTGCGACGCGCTGGACAGAAGTCTTCTTTGTCATGCTGCCCTTTTCAGAGCCTGTTTATTGAGTCGGCTTTACGCCGAGCAACGGCCTCTCAAATAAATTCGACACCGCCTACCATTCATTCGAAACCACGGACGAGCGACCGATAACTTTATACTCCAACCCACTCGAGGCTGAGCGACCGTGACTCCTGGCACACGATGCACTCGAACAAAATCCCGAAGATAAATGCTTCTGGTAATGTTGAGGTTCACGTGGGAGACATCACCTACGTTGGAGAATCAGAAGAAGCTGTCAATCGATACCTTGCAAACCTTCGGTTGGTCGATCCGCCTCTCGAGAAACGCCGCATCGAAGAAACAAAGGCAGGTCTTTTGAGGGACTCTTATCGATGAGTCCTGGACAAAGACGAGAGCAAGGCACAGGTCATCCAAAACCACCTTTCGTAAAATGCAATGGGCACATTCCTATGGGTATCCTTGGTTTGTGACATTGAATAGGGTATGAGATAATTTTCTCCTGGACTTGATGCTGTCTATGACCGGATAACGAATGAAATACCTCGTGGAAAAAGAAGTCACACCTATATTGAGATACTGGTAATCGTATCGACAGTGTGTCGGCCCATTCTTTCCTATGAGCCTGGATTCCTCATATCAAAAGAGAACAGAGAGGAAGCTGTTACATCAATGGTAAAGGAACGTGGCTCCTTCTTGACAGTGAGGGAAAGCATCGTCTACTTTGTGCATCAATCTGCAAAAGCCTTTTGACAATTTGGCAGTGTTGGATGCCATTTGGTATGTCCCTGGCTGGCGGTGGATGAGAAATCCAAATTCTTGCTGTTGTCTAGAGGCAGAAGACTTCGGTCCTGGAATGGACTTTACACGCACTTGGGTTACATGGAATAGTAGAAATGTCCTATGGCTGCCGACTGAATTTCGTCTTAGCATGCACTTTGCTATAGGGAAATGTAGTATCACTTCGAGCTCTCTCACTAATCGACAATCATTAGACTTTTAATACCCGATAAAACAAAAAGGCTAAAAGCAGACTCAACTAAATCAGTGATCTGGGAACCTGAAAACATCATATCCCGAAACTCTAACACAAAGCCATCAGATACGATCGGAAAACTCCATGAGATGGCAACAAGGTCTACAAGGCACCGTACGTCAAAGCTGTGTCACTCCACCGGCACCTTCTTTCTCTTCCCTGCACCTTAAAATTCCGATATGCTAAGACATTCGAATCAGCAGTCTTACCTTTGGAGACAAAGTCTTACCGTAAATGCCTTTGACGCATTCTAATAATGTAAACGCACTGAGAATAAGCGTAACAATCTGTCCAAAACCCCAGGTGTTTTCAGAATCGCCATTTAAAAGGTCTTCGTTGGCGACTCTCATGGCTACGACCATGTACAGATGCAGTGGATATTGGGCCACGGCCCACATGACTATACTGCCTGCAATCTGATGTGGCACTATGGGAGTTGTTACCACCTTGATATACAAAAATGCACAATATGTTGACTCGCGAATATTGGCTTTGGTAGTAGTGGACTGATAAAGGAAGAGAGTTAGTCAAAAAGGCACCAGATGCAACTGAATAGGCTTGCAAGAAACCACAAGCAAGTAAGGCCTATGTCAGCTCGGTCAACAAGAGGGTGTGAATGGCCGGGATATGCCACACCCCGAGTGTGATAACATCGACCTGGGATATTGTCGTTCCACTGTTCTAGTCGCTTGCCGAAAACATCGGCAAAGGACAAATAACCTATAACTAGAAGCGCTAACGATATGAATCGAGACAGCCTCCTAGCGTAATCCTGGGCACTGAAATTGATAAAGCTTCCGCACACGAACACTCTGTCATATCTCAATTAGCACCACGGGCTTTGGTGTATGTTCTGCGAATGCCCACCCAGTAAAGAGTACAGCATCGTATACTATATGCAAATGGTATAGATTCATTGACCTGTATTGGGTCAAAGCTGCAATTAATACTCCAAGGGCTGGAAACTATTATTATACGTTCTTTTATTTCTTTCGGGCGTTACTTGCCATTTAGTGTTTGCACGTCACTAATTGTGACAAGTATCCCATCTATTTTTTGTTTTCGAAATTCTCGAATTGCTTTGTCAAGGCTGAAGTGTACACGGAGACAACTTGCCATCTTTTGTCTTCCCCTGTGATACCATGCGAATACAATATTGGCCTCTGCCGGAACGAATTAGAATGTACAATGGATATGGCCTCCTATAATCGAGCGTTCTAGCCTAGCATAACTTAAAATTGATCACATATCTTCAAGAATTCTGCATAGAAACCATTCGCAGTCATGGTTCGAAAAACAGGAATATTGGCTATATATTTAGGTGGGGCCATGAGGGAGATCATGGCTGACTCCCATAGAGAAAGTGACCAGATGGATAGAATAAGATAAATCCCGGCTGGTAATGCAAACGTTATGATGATCTACAAACATATGAATGGGAGATTACGATTGGTTTTGGGATGCGCTGACAAGCTACCCCAAGTCCTGCAATGTCAGGATTCGTGGTACCCACGTCTTGGCACGGCATGATGAGAATCGTGTGATGGGCACTTGAGTGTCTATTCCATGGGAAATCAAAATAGGTTGATAAACATGAAGCTACACAAAGAAGAATGAGATTGGCGGCAGGATTACAGAGGCATGTCGGCATTTTTCAAGAGAAGATGATAAGACTCTCAGTGCCAGGCTGACTAATAATCTAGGCAGTTTAGGCATTAGTAGCGCAAATCACAATGTTAAGCCATTGCAAAAGCCACGTTGCAAGCGTCTATTTCGCACTCATGTACGGTATTCAATTCAATTGAAGCCGACAATAATTTTCACATTTTATTTTCCACCAACTCCTTTGACTTTGGCCTTTCATGACGGCATAGACCAAATTCTCCATTGGGTTGGGTGCCTCTTGCTTCAGGCGAACAAGACCAACTTCCAGAGATCACGCCCCCCAGCGACAAATCATTAACGTCGACTGAATTGAGTAATGGCCATCGTGTTCGAATTCGGCGTGCAATCCCAACGCCATTTTCGAATTTAGCAGCACTGCCGAGCAACATCGCTTGTTTCCCCCCGCATGTACTACGAATGCTGCATGTACCCTATTGGCTTTTTCCTCCTCACTCACGGTCGACATATCGATAGTACAGTGCCAGGTATCGCTGAAAGCGGATGGTGTTGTTTGTATAGTCGACAGGCTTCAAATTTTTTCTTGGTTGGCTTGTCGGCGGCGTACGCGCTGCATCTGCATACGGTGGTTGTGGGCTTGCCTGTGCACTGCTGGCCTTTACGCGTTGGTCATCACGCCCAGCTGCTCCCGTAGCTGTCTCATTTTTCCTATCGTTAGCTGTCGTGCCTGACCAAGCTGCTCGTTCATCTGCTCTCGTCGCGCTGCGCGCCTCGGCCTCCGAACCTCCGCCGGTGATGAGCATCTCCTCAACGGTCGCGTCCATCTCGCGATGCGGTACTCACGGCAATGCTGACCTCTTCTTTCATCTATAAAAAGTGTAAAGAGTGTACAATGATGAATTTAGCTTTATTCAGTTTATATGGTAGAAAGAGGCCCAGTCGTGTCTTTTTAAGCCCTGTGATTTGCGTACCCTTGGCAACCTTCAACTGCATGTCCATTGAAATCCGAACCCAATTTCCATACCACATGTGATCCAATCAGCAGCTTTGTTGTCTTAATTATAAAGTCGAAAGTTTTAGAAACGAAAGCACATCATGAGGCAGTCCATGCAGCTCGAGCAGCATTGGGCCTGCAACCGAAATAGTTATCAGCGAATGCGTTTACAATGTCAACTGTCACCTTCGACGCGCTATGGAAAGTTGTCTTACGCATGACCATGCCCCATTTTGTACATTCTCGTCCTTGGGAGGCTCCATATTGGGCTCCATAAATTGCCTCTCCGGTTGTTGTGTAGTCATATTGACTGGTCGTCTGGATTAGTACTGGACGGATGAGTTGACACCTGGAGATGATTGCGGCTGCTTGGCTTTGCTTGTGTTTGCGAGGCTGCAGAATCCCCTAGATTGAAAGCGGAAACTGGGAAGAGGGATAAGGGCAGGCGCGAAAAGCACTGTGGGAGTGAAGCCGTTGATTCGGAACGAAGATGGGGAGCGGTGTCTCCTCAATTATATTCAAACCACCTCCATCTCAGATTTTCTCCCATTGTCCAGAAACGCAGGTTGCCCCTGGACAGGACTTAATCTCCCAAGCACTTTCGAGATCCACCGCGGACGCGGTCGCGTTGGGTACCCCTGAGTCGACGTGGCGTAGGCAGCGATCCGCGCCCTTGCCATGCGACCGGTGGAGATTGAGACTTGTCAGAACCATAATGTGTGACCTGTGAATCCATCTTATGTTGCACAAATATATTGATAGAAGGATATTATCGACCCCATGAATACCTCTAAAAGCTTCATAAGGAAAAGAGAGGCTAAGATTACAATCATCAAGATTCTTACCCTGACTTAATTCAGCATTAGCTACCGTGTCCTAAAACATTATCGCGATTCTAACACATAACCCTAACAGAATCAAACGCACTTTTGTACCTCAGAAATTAGGGCTCTCGACAAATAGAGCTAGGGTTCATCAAACCCATGGGTACAATAGTTATGGGTAGCCCAAAATACCCATGGGGCTTTTATGGGGCACTATAATTTACCCATGGGTAATAAAAGGTCTTTTGGGTAAACCTATAGAATCTATGGGTAGATTTGGGTATTACTAAAATAGGAAATATAGGGTAGGTAATTAAAATAGCTAGATTAGAAGCTGGTTGGAATAGCTGGATTGGAAGCTGGTCGGAATAGCTGGATTAGAAGCTGGCTGGAATAGCTGGATTAGAAGCTAGTTGGAATAGCTGGATTGGAAGCTGGTTGGAATAGCTGGATTGGAAGCTGGCTGGAATAGCTAGATTGGAAGCTAGCTACAGTAGCTAGCTAGACTAAAACCTAACTAGCGTAAAGG
>NAGG01000831.1:0-19118 GCA_003031705.1 Calonectria naviculata | reverse complement strand
TAAATATTATTAATAAAATATATATATTAAAATTAAAGCTTAAATAAGCTAAGGAAAAGAAAATACCTAAGCTAGTAATTATAAAAGATACTAAGCTATAGATATATAGAGTATAATTTATATTACTTATTATAATAAATATAAAAAAAAAGACTTATATATTTAGCTATATTAGGATTAATATAAATTAAGGGCTAAGCTTAAGAGATAATTTTATATTATTATTAATATTAATATTAATTAATAAAAATATTTTATTAAATTCTTTTTAAAGCTTATAAATTTATAAGATTAAGTAAAAGAATATAAAGATTTTTATTTTAAGAAAGTTTAAGAAAGTATATAAAAATATAGTAAGAATATATAAAATAATTATAATTATTAAATTATATTAATTTCTTAAAAAAGAACTCTTAAAACTATTAAAAGAGAAAAATATTCTTATAAAGATATATAATATAATTAATATATTTTTATATAAAAAAGCTAGTATATTATTAAAATATAAAGTATTAAATTATAATATTAATTTAATACTAAGAATAAAACTACCTTATAAACTAATTTATTTATTATTATAAAAAAAGCTAAGAGCTCTTTAGAAATATATCTAAGAAAATTTAATAAATAAAAAAATCTATTTATTAAAGAGCTTAATAAAGGTATTAATCTTATTTATATTAAAGCTAGATAATATCCTTTAATTATATATTAATTACTAAGAACTTAATATTATTATAAAAAAAAATTATTATTTATTATTATTAATATTAAAGATCTTAAATTATATTAAAAGTACTTAATACTTTTTAAAGATTAATATTAAAAATATATATTATTATATTTATATTAAGAAAAGTAATAAATAAAAGATAGTCTTTAAAATTAAATATAATTATTTTAAGTATATAATTATATTATTTAAGCTTATAAATACCTTAATAATATTTTAAGATTATATATATTAAGCCTTAAGAGAACTTCTTAATATAATATATATAGCTTATCTTAATAATATCTTAATCTTCTTTAAGAATTAAGAATTATATACTAAGTATTTATATAAGATATTAAAATACCTTAAAGAGGCTAAGCTATATATTAAACTATTAAAATATATATTTTATTAAAGCTAGGTAAAGTTCTTAAGCTTTATTCTCTTAAATAAGGGAATATTAATAGATCTTAAGTAAGTATAAATAATTAAGGATTAATAAGAGCTAAAGATATTTTAAGAGATTTAAGTTTTCCTTAGATTTTATAATTTTTATTATAAATTTATTTATAATTACTTAAGTATAATAGCTCTCTTAAATAGCTTTTTTAAAGATAATTAAAATAGCTAAAAGCTAGGACTTATAAAGTTAAATAAAAAAGAGAAAGTAGCCTTTTAATATTTAATTAATATTTTTTAAAAAGCTCTCTTACTTTAATACTTTAACTTATAATATTTAATTTAAGTAAAGATAAATATATTTAAGTTTATAATAATAAGAATTTTATCTTAGCTTAATAATTAGGATTATTAATATCTTATTATATTTTAATCTTATAAGTTTAATAGACTTAAACTAAATTATAGAATTCTTAATTAAGAATTAATAATAATTATAAAGTTATTTAAGTATTAGAAATATTATCTTAATAAGGTAATTAAGTAAATTAAAGTTCTAAGTAATTATTAAAATCTTAAAATATTTATAAAAACCTTAAAATTAAATAAGAGATAAGTATAATAATATACTCTTAGAGAATTTCATCTTGCAAATTTGCATCCACTTTCAGTAACCCTCCACTCAATTTTCTCCCCCGAATTTGCCACACAATCCAACGCCGCTTTAACCCCCCCACCCTCCGCATGTAAGCGCCCACACCCTTGTTAAGTCTCTCCCAGGTACCTCTCAGCACATTAAGCGCCAACCACTGTCCCGAATCCCTATTTTTATCACTCCACTGGCCTACTAATAGGAGAGAACTTCCGCTGAAGTCGAGCCCACTCTTCCTGCTGCACATTCGTTCTGACCGCTCACCTCTATGAATCAACTATGGCCACATCCACAATCTGGAATCGCACTGTGAGTGCGCGACCGGGGCTAGTGATTCCTCCGTCTCTCAAACCCGTCGAGGCGTCTGGCGAAGCCCACGAGAGTTCAAGTGTCTCCGATTTCGAACCTATTCTTTCAGCGAATGATGAGATAAGCCCAAGCGACTATAGCTTCGATTCATTTGATGATCGGGCTTTGCGTTCACCAGGTTACTATAATCGAATCCTTGATGGAGATGATTCTGAGGCCAACAAGAATGCGCCTAGCGAGAGTATCCATACTCGACGGATTAGAAACCTGTGGACTGGGTATGTATTGGCTTGGTGGATTATAATTGTGATCAAACTAATAATTTAGATTTTGTAAATATGTGAAACGAGACCCTAGGGCCCTCCTAGAAAATCTCACTCTCGATATCCTCCGTTCCTTTTTTGAATGGCAAATAGAGAAAAGGACTGGTAAGAATGGCAGGAGAACACCAGGTATAGGTGCCAGCAGCTATGTGGAATCGAAATGGAAGTATTTCAGTCTTATGTATGAACGTGACATGGGCGAGAAGGTTGATCCAAAACTTTCTCGGCCAATGCATGATGTAAGTCTTATCAATTCCCATCACAAAGCAAAGGCTAAATATATATTAGTTTATGACTCGATTTGCTGAGAAACATTGTTTACGTACCCAAGTGCGCCAGAATCGACCTTTGACTATTGATAACTTGAAAAAACAAGCAGAGACTACAATCGGTACGACTGAAAAGAAGTTTGGGCTGGGAGAACAGCGAATTCTCTGCCTTTTATTTTGGCTTCTTATTGTGCCATCCAGCTCGCGTCCTTCAGCATTATTGCAACTAAGGTATCGTGATTTGACAATTGCGTTGGTACGAGACCAAGAAGACATGCAATATAAGCTTCTGATTCAATTTACGCTTGAGTTCACCAAGCGATTCTTAGGGCCTAAAGCTGTGTAAATACCCATTGCTCTCCCACTAGGACAAAATACTGACCATTGCAGTAATGTCTTTACGGTTCCAGAGAGACTTTGTGATCCATCCTTGCTCATAAGTCCTCAAGTTCTGCTATATGGTATTCTGTTTCGTCACCGGGCGTTTGAGGCCCCTAACTTGACCGAATCGGAGCAACTTAGCAAGTTTAAGATTTGCAAATCCGAAAATGAGATGCTTCTTCCAATAAAAGAAAGCCTCTTGAATACCTTTGTTTTTCGCAGGGCTGTGAAGAACGCATTTGGGAAATGGGAAACATCCCCAACTAAGCCACTCACTTACACTATGGTTGCAAAATGGACAAGCCGTATGGGAGAGCTAACTGGTTTTATTACCAATACAATACTTTATACTTTGAGGTATAATGGGGGCAATGAGCTTGACCAAGATGGTTGGTAACCCTGCTTGAAATACGTGGCGATTATTAACCGAGCTAGTTAATATAAGCGACGGTATGAGAAATTTAGTCATGGGCCATAAAAGTTCTGCAACCTTTCAAAAGCACTATTTAGGTCGTGTCATCGCACGAGACCTTAACGGGATTGTACGCAACGAAGAAAATCCACAACACGCTCTGGTAAAACATGCAACTAGTGTTGGGTTTTTGGCTAGCAAGCGACGGCCAACCAATCTAACCCAATTACAAATTGCTTCCATCAACGCGGAACCTCAGATCAAAAAGCTCACCGCGACTTGTGAGACTCTTCGGCAAAGAGTTAAGAAATGTGAACGAGCTAGAAATCAACTTGACAAGGCTCTAAAAGAACTTCGATACATGAAAGCCAAGCGCAAAAGGCTAAAACTTAGGGAAATACGCGAGAAGTGGTCAAGAAACCAAGCTGTGATCGACATAGAGCGACAGATTGCTGGTCTCCCCATTATCGATGCCCCAGAAACTATCAGTCATGTTGGGGATGCCCAGAGATGCTTGATGGACGCGTTAATGGCCCCGCCCAGCCTGACATTAGAGGAATATCATACCCGCCGAAACACCGCCATCAGAGAAGTCGCCAAATATTGCTTAGTCCAGGAGGGCGAGTCACGGGGGCGTCCAAAGGGCCAAAAAGACGCGAGCATGATGACCCTGGCTACAGACACCAAAATCCATCCTGTCGATGAAGAAGTCATTGCATCCGTCTATATTAATAGCCCCAAGGATCGAACACGCCGCTGCTTCATTTGCGTTGCAACAGCCTCAGGCCTTCAACCCTCTGATCCAATTGTGCCCGATCTCATCAGGGTCTTCTATACTCCTGGAGATTTAAGTAAGCATTTTCGATCTCATCTAAGAAAGATCGCCGGCAATGATATATTCTGCAGATTATGTGAACTGCAACTGGACCACAAAGAACACCTTCAGAATCATGGGCTGAGAGTGCACGGGGTCTTGTCTTGATGGTGTATCTACTGCTTTTGTAGGCTAATATTATGGAGAATGGGGCGAGAAACCTCACACGCTCAGTAGCGATCTAGCTAGACTGCCCCAGGCTTGGGCCTAAACAAACATAAATATCGTCAACCTGGGTACTCAGACCATCGCACAACCGAGTTCTTTCATTAATATGTAGCAACTATAACAACTAAAACTAAGAGTCATCTTGTTGAAAAAGAAGCTGTTCACTTTGTCTATATCTAAACCTCTCATTTACAGCACCACGAGCAGAAATAGATATAGAGTTGTGAGATCTTGTGACCGTGTGTCCATATTATTTGCATTTGGCGAACTTAACACACTCGTCTTCTAACATGATGATTTCTTGCTCTCCTATAGGCTCCACTGTCAAATAGCGCTGGCTTGCTTCCGGTCCGATCTTCTTTTCGATATGCTCCTCGGCGGCATGGAGTGAGGGATACTTTCCTTCCCAGCAATCTTGTATGAGATTTCCAAAAAGAGTATCATCCACAGTAGCTGGATACTCGCCGACAATTAACTTTTTAGTTCTCAAAAAATTATCCAGAAGATGCCAAGGTTCGTGTCGAAAGCGAATAGTATAAATGCAAGACCCAAGAGAGTATTGTTCAGTGCTAGCACTAGCAATGGGTAGCATATAGTTCGCTTCCACCTTACCGTAAGGTGCTCCCCCAGTCAGAAGGCGTTGCCCAAACTTGACCGCGCTGTCGAAATCTCCCAAGACAACATCTTCTTTGGAACTTAGAAAAATGTTATTGGGGCGTAGATCTCCATGAGCTATACCACATTGCTCAAGCCAGGATAATGCACTCGATAGCTGCCTGATCCATTTCTTTTGTGAGTCATCTGATATAAATATTCCATCTGCGAGGCGGAGGCTCAAGTCTGTGTGTTGCCGAACAAGAAAAATTCCCTGCGGAATACACTGGATGGCCCGGATGATGTGAGGGTGGCGATGCTTGGCTAAGGTATTGTAGATGTCCTTTTCGCGCTCAATGCCCCCCTTGCTCTGTCTCATTAATTCCTCGTGTTGTGGAAGAGGATTCTTGAAAATATAGTGACTCTTCAAAACCAGGCGGTCATTAATGATATAGATTGTTCCAGTAGCACCCTCGCCAAGGGAGCTGGAAGAGGATAGTGAAGGAAATGGATGTTCCAGGAATGTGGTCATGATGGTATTTGATTAGCCTCGTATTTGAGGAGCTCTGGCCCCTCTTTTTATAATGGCGCTAGAGATATTCATTTATATGATACTTAGTTAGGGCTTACCCTTATATCATATGACCCCCCTCACAGGCTGCCGGATGACACTGAAACACTCGGCTGAAATAGAGGCCTTCACTAGTCGCATAGTGCACGTGATTAAGAGGGAAAGATTCCAGAGGGACTGGCGAATAGAATTTATTCATCTGAGTATCAGAAGCTACTATTCACGATAATCTCCTTTATTCCAAAACTGTGGGCTTAGTTTTGAGATAATTTTGCTGCTGCTTCACACATGTCACACATGCGCTGTTTTGTCGAACGCCTCGCCTTTTTGGTCTTTATCTCTGTACATTGGCGACCACACGAAGTCGTATAAGGAGGTTCGAAACACTGGTGACCACATATATACCAGGCATCAGGAAAATACTTCGTACACATTTTTGTCTTTTGTCTTATTAATCAGGAATCTCAGTTCGCTGTGTCTTACTGACCGTTTCAGTTCCAGTTATACGCGAGGTTTTAAAAAAGGAATAAGACGGTGAAGGACTTCTAGATTTTATGCTTTTTGGAAAAGTTCCTGTCATTGACTAGCAAAATCCTTGGCTCTGATCCACGACACCAGCCTTATATATATTTGGCTTGATTATCGTGCGTGACAACACTCCGTAGCGATACTTGTCTGCGCCACTAGTCTATTGCCAATATCGCCTGCTTGATCTTTTGTTGCTTACCAACTTTGCAAGGACTAACACGGGCTGCCTATTTAGCCAGAAAGGGCCTCGGTGAATCATTGCTTTGCTAACTTGGTTAGGAAAATAAAGTCTCTTGGCGAGTTGCCGACACTACCAACGGAGTCCAATTATCCCGGCGCTTTCCGTGCAGCGGAACATGCTGCGTGTTCAAGTGCAATTGGTCGGCTCGTTCACTCCATCTTCCCTAGTAGCACCTGCCCCACCGATCACGAATCTGACCGTCATGTGCAACCGAAGGTGATATCATTTCGGGACGGGGAGCATCGCACAAACTGGACAAATCCCTCACTAGATGGCAGGGATATTGTGCCGACTCCGGCAGATTAGCCTAGTTAGGATAATAAAGTCTCTTAGCAAATTATCGATCCCTAGGGCTCACTCATGCCAATCCAGAACGGCTAATCAGCTGAACTTGAGAGGGGCTCACGGGTGTATGGCATGTACGCGACCCTCCATTTCTTCAAGTCTTAACTCATACCACCGAGTCACGGTGGATCAGGGCGGTTATTCCTGCGGGCTGAATTGACCGTTGACGCCATCATGTGCAAGAAGAGGGACTTCGGAGTATCACACAGGCTAACTTGGTGAGGAAAATAAATTCTCTTGGCGGATGGTAAAAACTGCCAATGGGATGCTATCCGTATGAGGATTGAGATCCTACGTGTTCAAATACAATTCGCCTTCCTAACAAAGCCCTTGACGCCATGCTCGTTCCACCACCTTGATCTACCAAAACCATGCCTGTCCCTCGACCGACCGACTTACTTGCTGAAATTATCGTGCACCTACTTGCCAAATGTTGCTTCCCTCGCTTCAAACCAACCACCTGCCCTTTGTTATGAGGAGACCGGGGCTATTAGTAATGGCTTGTGGGGCTACACTTGTAAACATGCTTGTTTTGGCCCAGTTCAGCTCAGGCTGGAAGAAGTATCCTGTAGGATCACCGGCCGCTCCAGTCCAAGTTTGGCTAACATAACCACCAGACATGTCCTCAAACGCTCCGATACACGATGAAATTGCCGCCGCGTTTGCGATCTATATATACCTCTATCTCGTCCTTGCATGGGCGATACTTGTACACTTCGCCGCTTCACTCAGCATAATACTTTGCCATAAGTGTAGGTATCTGGATGTTTTTCCATTGGCTTTAATTAGTCTTGTTGGAATGGCATTGTATGTGATGGACTTGGAGATGGCGGCTACTCTAGTTTTCCCTATCTTTTTGGATTTGTACCTTTGTTTGATTAGTTAGGTGAGCGAATAAACCTATCCTTGTAATAAGGTGGCTGGGATGGATTTGGTTGTCCCCTAAGCACTCTATGACCTGTTCACTACCTCTACTTTGAGTTACAAAATGGCCACAACCTCGAGAATACAGTCACTCACTAATCCACTGTCCCTTGGGGCAGACTTCATTCGATTCCTGACTCAATTCGATCAACCCAAGGCACCGTATGTACACGCCAAGGCAGTATCGTTTCGGGACGGCAAGCACCGGACCAACTGGAAGACATCCATTCCTGATGCCCTTGAGCGAGCCACGATAACCGAATTTTATCATGCACCAAAGCAAGGGAAGAAATGCTGGTTAGCACTTTTTAGTGGCGAGTCATCGAATTGGGTTGGAAACCCTGATTGGGATAATGACAACTGGCATTGTTTTGCTGTCGCTATTATTCAAGATCCCATCGAAGGCAAACACCTAGTTATCTATGATCCAGATCCATTGCCTGGTGCCAATACTAAGCAGCGAGCGGTGACTATACTGAGAGGGTTGCAACGATATCTCTTCAAATGGATGCGCCGACAAAGAAGCAAAACAGTTCGACTCTGGTATTCCATCGATGACAGCCACAGCAGGGAAAACAAATGCCTCTTTCACGCTTCGGAGAAGATTCGTATGTGGGCGGACGTGGGCGACGCGATGTGGCTTGGGAATGGGGATCCAAGAATCCGAGAGTGTATTGAAATTCAACGTGTTTAGAACATGTGGTGAAGAAATAGACTTGATTGTACTCTCTCTGTATCTACAAATGTTCGTGCGAGGTGCGGGGTGCTGGAACGCGACCAAGCCTGGACCCACCCAAACACTGAACTGTCAACAAACCGCGCCGCCACGATTGATCTATCTACCACCCGTAATTCCATCAATCACATCGCCATGGACGAGCTCGCACGCTTAAAACAATTACTCGAAGAAGAAAGGAGACAGCGTGAGCGACTCCAAGCAAACTTACTCCAACAGCAGCGCCAACGCGAGCAAGCAGAGGAGGCCGCCAAAGATCTCCAGCCACTATCGCTTGTCGACTATCTGGAAGCCTGCCACTCTCTGAGCAAGGCCATTGATGTTGTAAGGGACAGATCGCTAACTACACAAGGGGATACAACCAATCCAACAGGCCGCATATTCCCTAAAAAGATCATCCCATGGCGCGACTTCATGAATTTGCAAGAGCAAACCTGGGAGCAAATCGCGGACGCTCGCTGGACCTCAGAGACCTCCTTTCCGTCAGCGCATCAAATGGCGTACGTCCAGAAAACGCTGAAGCCGATAAGCAGCGAGTCCAGCGTCCGCGACTTTGCCCGCGATGCCGTCGAGAATCACGTTCGCAACCTCGTGGACGCGGTCTACGCGAACGAAGCCATACGAAGCAGTCTCGGTTTGCAGGGCACAGTAACGTTTGATAGCCATACTAATCTTGGCACCTCTGGAGAGTCTTCAGCCACGCCATCGCGTCCCAAACGTCGTCGCAAGGCTAGGGGGAAGGGAAACCGAGCAGATCAGTTCTGCATCTATCGCACCACGAACCGAATAAACATCCCCGCCGTCGCGATCGAAGATAAAGCACCCCATAAGCTAAGCGTTGCCGAAATTATGACCGGGCTTGAGGCTGAGATCCAGCCCGAGCGGGATATCATCAACAAAGAGGGTGAGGGTTTCCCATTTGCCGCTAAGTCGCTGGTAGCTGCTGTGGTCACCCAGCTCTTCTCGTACATGATCGGCAAGGGCACGCAATATGGATATATTTGTACGGGAGAAGCATTCATTTTCCTCTTCATACCTTCCGATGATCCCACCAAGGTATACTGCCAGCCATGCGTACCAAATCAAGAAGTCGAAGAATGTGACGAAACCAGGCTTCACCATACTGCCGTTTCTCATGTTTTCGCTTTTGTACTGCGTGCCATTTGTGCCGAGGCACCCCCTTTTGCGTGGCATGATACAGCCGACAGAGCTCTCAGTCTTTGGGATGTTGAGTACGAGGATGTTCTCAGAAGCATCCCCCCGACAATTCGGAAACAGAGGCGTGAAACCCCATACAAGCGCCCCCGGCGAACGGGCTTCAAACGATCGCCAATTCTGACGCGCGCTCGTTGCAAGCTGCCGGACGACTCAAAACAAGACGATACGGATGCCGACGATGAGAGCGATAGTCCTTCCCCGAGTTCAAAACGTGGTCGGGATGAGCGGAGTGGCAAGTCACTTGGCAATGAAGTCTCTGGGACAGAGCCGGAGTACGGAGAGGAGCGCAATGAAACTAAGTCGAAAATTCAAGACCGACCTTTTTGTACACACCAATGTCTCCGAGGACTTGCCTTTGGTGCTCCCCTGGATTTAAATTGCCCTAACATCAAATACCACAACGACCAACATATCAGTCCGACCAAATTCCGTACCCTAATACGTGTACAACTCGCTACAGATCGAGGACGCGACGCGGATTGCGCTCCTCTCTACTTGTCCGGATCACGCGGGTCGTTATTTAAAGTACGGCTTTCATCGCATGGTTATGTCCTCGTTGCAAAAGGGGTGGAAGAATTGGATAATTCTCGTCTGTTCCATGAGCATCAGGTGTACGATAAATTGTTCGCCGTTCAAGGTAAAGCAGTCCCCGTCTGTCTTGGGATGGTTGATTTAGAATTGCCATGCTACTTTGACGGCGGCGTATTTGTTCATTTCCTCTTTCTAAGCTGGGGAGGGCAACCACTACTCCATTGCAATCAATACATTAACGGACAGCTAGCAAATTCCATCACAAGCATCTACAAAAAGATTCATAATCTAAGAATCCTCCATGGCGATGCAGAGCTACGCAACATTGTGTATGATGCAAAGAATTGTCAAGTTATGGCCGTCGATTTTGAGAGGGCAGAGCATCGCCCTCGTCTCCCTCTGAGTCCTCTCAGCTCAAACGCCTGGAACCGAAAGAGAAAGCGAACGATGGCAAAACATTTACGCGATAATGAGTTTGATCAAGAATTGAGTTTGATATCAGGGGCTCTTGAGCGGGTGGCCAAATAATGGAGAATTTGCTGTGGAAACCCCGAGCAAGTGTTGGCCACGCCCAAGGTTGATCAACACCCGGGCGGGTTTACTAGGTGCCAGCAGGTTCACTTAATCTTGTGACTCCAATGGTGTAGCGATCGAACCACGGGTTTTTTTTTCTTCGTTTGCGGGAAACAGTAATACCGAAACAGAAATACGTTCCAGTATTCAGATTTGATGCTTGGACCAAGCGCTTATATGTCGGCGCCTAAGAAGGGCCCTCAATGGATCCACAGCCACACAATATAAGATGGCACCTCGAACCAACTTTGTGTTTTATTGAAACTAACAAACCTCCATACTTAAGCTCTTACTGAAATAATCATGAAGTTCTTTCATCTAGTCGTAAGGAATGAATCCAACGATCCGAGGGATATTGGCTAATGAGAACCAGCTTGCCATATCTGCCCTAATCACGAGCATTGATGGAGCCCCTATTCCTGCTCCCGCTCCCACCCCCGGGAATTGGCTACTAGAAGCTATTTGTATCATTGGGAATAGAAAAAATTCTCAGAAGGTGCAGGAGTGTCGGGATCATTATAAGTGAGGAATGGATAGTTACTTGGTAGACAATACTCCAATGGATTTATAAATTTAATTAGCATATCTGTGAGAGGTCTCCACAATATCAAGCCAAGACCAGAGATTCATTTAAATATCGACGAGTCTGGCGTCCAGATGAGGCAAAGGTCCTTTATTGCGCGATCCCATGAGAGAAGCCTCGGTCAGGGGCCCTCTCCTGTTCCTCACACTAACCCTCCACACTGACCCTCCACGCTGACCCTCCACACTGACCCTCCACGCTGACCCTCCACACTGACCCTCCACCTACCACTCTAGCCCTTCATACTGACCCCTTGCCCTGTAACGGCCCTCCACACCAAGTCTCTTCGCAGATTTTTTTGCGTGGTCCAGCCACACTGACTCGCACACTGACCACCCACCCCTACTCCAGCCATCATTTTCTCAAGAGCACTCGCCACACTAACCCTACACTGAGCAAGCAATACCGTATCTTTAAATTTTTACCTTGACGAGCGCTGTGCGCTCCACGCTCTGCATAAGGATCACGTGAACATGGGATTCTAGTCTTTTGCCTTATAGGTTTTTGACTCCCAAGGCTGTTCTAATTTGTGCCGCTGAAACGTAAGCCGTTTGGACTGGAGAGCTGGATTTGGCGGCCAATTCTGCTCTCTTATCAAGATAAACGCAGGTGTGGACGAGTTTTTCGGGGCATTCAGCAAATATTCTGGCAGCTGTCGACCTGATAGTCTCCCTATTTGTTTTCTTAAAATTCTTTCTAGATATTAGTTAGCATTATCAATTCTCATAAAACACTAAACTCACATAATGTGTTCAGCTGCTTTTGAGTAGATCGTAACAAACAGTGGGGATGCTCGTGCAAGATCACTCCAGCTTTTGCCGAATCTTTTTCGTTCCTTCAGTGCACGTCGTAAGTTTTCAGAAGGAGAGGGGTTCTCCTGGGCCATTAAATATATATCCATCGCAATACTTGCATCGCGATAACAAGGCTCTCTGGAGACCAGCCCATTTTCCCGATCATGTTTGATAATATCTTCAAGGCGTGCGAAAAGCCTCATTAATTGAACGTAGGCAAGACGCCGCAGTAAATCTGATCCTTGCTCCTTCCTTATGATGCTATCCACAACTTTGAAAGCGGCAAGGATACGGGTATCGGAGCTGGATATACCAGCTGGCAGTGTCGCCTTCTTAAGTAACAAGACCCAATCACCAAAGATTATTTCGCAATTTTCTGCAAATGTATTTATAGGATCATGTCCAAGTAACCGATGGCTGATAGAAGAAATACGAAGTAATCTTCTTTTGCGTGCGCCTTCAATATCTTCAATAGGCAATATATCTAATGCGTCTCGTTGGTGACAGATTGTCTCGGCTTTTGAGACCCTAAATCGGGTATCACGCTTGCTATTTCGGGCTCTCTTGGTAACAGTCCTGGAAAGGGACCTTATACCTGTGTCCTCAGTATCAACTCGCATAGGGTCATTATGGTCAGTGTCAATATCCATTAACTCAAACATCATGGTATAGGACAGACGTCTGATCTGATAATTTTGGGTTCAAGGCTAGTGTTATTATATAGGCACATTCATGGACATTTTCTAGCGCCCGTTTTATGTAAACTGTAATACTAAACCTGATTTTGAAACATAAAGCCAGTCCCAGTAACTTTCGTTCTGTTTCAGGAATGATCACGCTATGGAATATTATATAAAAACTCTAAAAATCTTTCAAGGCCAGAGTATAGTGATAATTATAGACATTGATCACTATGGAGCATCATTTTCCATTACGCCCTTCAAGGTTCATTGCGAAAGGACCACAGCTATCACCGTACGACGAAATGTTAATAGAATCGCAAAAAGTAACGCCAACGCATAATATTATGGCTGTTGTGTTCAACTGGTTATTGCTAGCTGGGTTCACTGTTTTCCCAGGGGCATTTACGGAACTCAGCCACACAGCAGTCTTGGATGGATCTCAAGCTGGTAAGGCCGTTCAATATGCGCTTCGAAATTTCTCCTTTGTTGGAATTGGAATTGTATTTTGCATTATTGGAGGCATTGGCATTTCATACTTGTGGTGGCAACATAAAAATTACGTATGGCTTATTGACAGGCTATTTTTGTGAGTGGCTTGATGAGATATTTGGATAGCTTACTGACATGCATCATGGCCTGGGTTCTTGAACTCATTAGTTGCTCTTATAATAAGTTTGGTGAATATCTATACCGCGCAAGGTGGTGAATGGTCAGTTACTGCCATTGTTACAGTATGTATAACTGGGTTATGTCTGGTATCGATGGGAATTTTATTTGTTTGGTATCGATTTTGGCTATTGAGAAACCTCGAGAAGGGCTATGCTAGGAAATGCCTGCCGAAGATTCCGCTATGTGTTTAGAAATGCGAAAGGAGTTAAATCTATGAAGATTGCAATGCATTAGAATGCAGTTGGACAATGCGTGGCCAGTGCCTGGCTAACTGGCAATAATCGGAGTTGTGAAAAGTTTACTTGGCAATGAATCCATTCAAATCATATGAGATGGTAGGAAATGATTGTTGTACAGAGACTGTTTTATGTTTTATGTCTTTCGTTTCTTGCTTACTGATTCTGGGACGTGCATTGTAAAATATCAATTCAAATAGCTAGTAACCTTGCATAACCTGAACTCTCGCTCAAGCCTGACTATCAACAAGAGTCCATCCATGACTAACCAAGAAATGACTAGAAAATGCCTTGAGCCTGACCCACTCCTTGTTGCAATGTTTACAATAGTATAGCCCTCGACTGTTTTGAAATGCAGTAGGTCTCAGATCGCCCTTGCACCCAAGACGAGTAAGCACCAATACTATCTTCTTTTCAAGATCAAGTGGCCATCTTTCCTCATACCTGGGTTTATTATGCTTGGGTCTTTGGGAATACTGGGCCGGTATGATGGGGATGATGGGTTGAACGACAGAGGACGATTGCATTCCTTGCATAGGAATGTCACGAGAACTGCTCCAAGCAAACGCTGATTGGGAAATTCCTGGTGTTCGCACCGGCCTATTGAATTGATTGGCTCTTGAAGAAGCGAGGACAGGCTGAGTGTGTATAGGTCTGGAATGCATCCTGGGACGGGCTGGAGCATATTGAATAGGGCCTTTGAATGGGCCGTAAGACTTCCCAGTATTTCGAATGTGGGGGTAATAAACGGGTGGTGAAGCTCTAGCAATATGTGCCATCCTATTGTGGCGTGGGAGGTGGCTGATAGGTGCTTTGAATGCGCCACGAACCTGCCTACCACGAGCTGGTGGTATCATCCTAAAAGATGATACAGGGTCAATATAACCTTGCATAACTTGACCTCTCGATTCCTCAAGCCTGACTTGCAATTGTGCCGTTCTAGAGTACGTGGTGGGGAAATAGTCAGAGGACGAGACGCACATGCTGCCCTGGATATGTACTGGTTCGCCCATGTCCCCAGCGATTGCTTCAAGTGCGACATTGATGGAAGGAAGCTGAATCTCAAGTGATTGGGTGTCTCGGGTTTCGTAGATTCCCCGTAGGGGTGCAAGTTCAAATTGTCGTCCCCGTCTCGGACCTGAGATTGCAACCTCCCCGTCATGAAGGAGATGAGGCTCATAGTCTTCGCCAGTTTCCTCATTGACTGCGGAACAAGCAGACTGGGTTCTCATATCAGGAGCGCCAGTAGCATCCTCAGAGTCCAATTGAGGCTCGGAGCCACAAGGCGAATCCTCAAGAAGAATGGGATCATTTGTGGGCAAGAAAGGACTTCCCAAGCAGATATCCGAGACACCATCTTTGTCAATTATTAGACTGAGCATGGTTATATGATGTCTAGAGACGTACCATCTGAATCATGGACGGAAATGACGGGGGTTCGAGGTGGTTCTTGTTTGGGGCAAGCCATCGTTTGTTCCTGGAGATGAAGAGCATTCAGTATAGTCCAGGTTTATCAGTTTCAATCAAACATACAGGAGAGGACATGTTATTTGTTCTTGTATTGAGTTGTTGAGTTTAAAGCTGGAGTAGATGTTGGGTGAATTACGTCGGAGGCAATCGAAGGGGAATGCGCTCTTTATCGGAGAAAATCACCCATACCACGAAATCCAAGCAGGGGGGTACCAACAAAAGGATTGTCTGGTGATGCAGCTGTTTCTAATTTTAATAGGCGCGCGCCCGACCTCATTGCCTATCTGAGGACAATTATTGAAACGGTTATTCTTAGCTAACAATCAATGAATCAATTCATGGGCACCGAAACACAACTCAGTTGCCTTGCTTCTCCTTCCCATCCCGAGCTTTAGCGACGGTGGCGCTATCCTGCCTTTCACTATGACTCTCTTCGTCATCCCCAGACGAACAAATCAGCCCCCCAAACAAACTACCAGGTTTCTCGTCCTTATTATTTGCATCTCCAAAAATAATCATAGCTGGACCCCCTCCAAACATCTCGCCAGACTTTTGGCTTTCGCTGCTCTGGGCAAAGGTGAAGCGGAATGGAGACTCATCAGTCCCGCGCATCTTCAAAACGTCCTCAAAAGTCAGCGTCTTCTTGCGAACCAGTGCATTGTTATCGCCACTGAATTTCCGTTTGCTGTTGCCTTTGTCTCTGCTCGCCCATAGCTGCTCCCTCATAATGGATGGGACGATGAGTTTCAAAATATAATCTACCAATATGACTTGATCATCGTCAAGAGAGACTCGACCAGATACCTTACTTTTGTCCTTGAGGGACGTCATCACAAGTAGGTTTTCCAGCTTTTTGAGAAGCGAGATAGTGGATCTGGTGTGGTGAAGAAGTCCGCCGGCCAGGATCATATTGGCTACATCGTTCTTAGAGTCTAGGTCCTGAGGTATAATGTCGTGGGCGGACACCCCCTGTTTCCAGAGAGAGAGAAACATGCGGACGGTGGCTATATCAGCTGACATTGTGATTTCAGATGATGGCGAGGCTTAATGATTGAGATTTAGATATGCGATTGGAACGGCTTTATAGATCAACTTATCCCGCTGCTTTCAGGAGCCGGATCACTATTTCGTCTTTTCTGTTTCTTGATGAAGACTTGCGAAACCGAAGTCTAATCCCACCTCCCCCCGGGCTCCTTTTGATGCGGAATCCATCGGTGCTGAGCACCGTGGGCAACTGGGACCCTCAGAAATGGCGAACAATGCCATGGTTTGTGAAGGGTGGTGGGTACGTCGTAGGGGGTGGTAGGAACGGTGGGGACGGTGGTGGGTACTCTGCATAGAGGGTGGTGGGCACTCCGTAGAGGGTGGTGGGCACTCTGTAGAGGGTGGTGGGGACAGCAGGGACGGTGGAGACTACACTATGTGAGTGATGACGTGGTTCTGGGCATCGGAGTTGCCTTCAGTCATAATCACTCATAATCTCACAGGCATACCTCCAACATTGTCAAAGAAATATTTTCGCATCAGAATTCATACACCAGAACATTCTTACTATGGAATCCATCGAAGGAATCAGAGCAAAAGCTGTCCTCCTTAGTCTACATGACCAGTTGGACGCAAGGCAGGGAATTCTCGATAAATTACTGGGACACATCAACAATATTCAAGCAAGCCTGCGAGAAGTTGATGACATTGTTTCACGCCTAATGATCGAGGACATGGCATTGTGTAGGTTTATATGTCAACAGGTAAGTAACTTGATGCACTCTCTCCTACTTGATGAACTAGGTCTAATTTCTCAACATGTTGCAGAACGACAGCGACTCGGTACCGAGCCCTGCCCCCCCAACACTACGGAGAGAGCGTCGAGTTTTACAGAATGATGAACGCGTTGGACAAGACAACGCCGCTCCCACAAATGCACCATAATATGGTGCGAAGCTGAGGAAATCAGACTGTTACTATGGAGAAAGGCTACACTCAACACCTCAACCACCGAGCTTAGTAGATTAGTTATAGTAACAGCAGCTATTTTTAATGTAAACTATTATCGAGACCGCTTTCTGCAAAAACTGCTATTTGAAGTATTCTCCCACTAGCTGAACTCGAAGTTGGGATGAAAGGATACCATAGAGCAATTAATCTACTGTATATCGGCAAGCCTGGGCTTTTCCCGTGAGGGTGCTGATGTAGGCATTGTCGGTGTCCGTTTCAAGACAAGTAGACACATCCTCGCAATGCTGCATTGTCTTCTTGCGGCAAAAATATCCCAGATGCCGAATTGCTACCGCTGATAACAATAACAGTACGACTGCATGTTGGTGATGTCCCTGCACAATGCCTGCTACGGTGAGCGCGCTACTATTTCAGGGGTTGAGCCACCCACCATGTGATATATGCCTCACTAGAGGTGCACCAATCGGGAGAGGGAACCTGGCTATTCAAGCGCCCACGCAATCAACTAATTGGGAATCTGCAGACTTGAAATCGATCACAATTGGAAGGTAATCCGAGTTTTCAAACATAATTGATGTCCTGCAAGGCTTAGCTGGGGGATTGGTGACTCTGCAGGGTTAGTGTATGGGTCTCCACACTTCGTTCAAATCTCACCTTGCGGATATCACGGAGAGGCCTGCGATAAAGTACAAATCCAACTTTGAGCCTCCATTGCCCGCCCAGCAGCAAATGAAAGGCTCGTCAGCGATATAGATGTCATTCTTGAATCTTTGATCGACAATTTCGTGAAGGTATAAGGTTACAGGAGCTTTATGGTAGTGTGCCATTCATGTTCGAAGATCCAGAAACAAGAAACATGGGAGATGACCCAGATTTTTCCCTATGGAACACGGCGCTTAAAGCTAAATTTGGCACTCATACCAGTCATGAAGATCAAACCATAAAAGGCCCAGCCATTCCAATTCTCATTTTTCAGTCCAAATACCAACTATTTCCAAAATGTTTAATTCTATCCCTCAGTCTGTGGATTCCCAGTCAAGCCCACCTTGGCTTTCTAATGGACTCGATTCCAACCTGGGTGGGTTCCAACCCAATGCGCCTAATGCTTGGGGCTCCGCGTTCGATGTGAACAATACAAGTCCTCCTCAACCTCAACACCAGAATTCATTCCACCAAAATCCACCGAGAACGGCCGCCTGCCCGACCGTGCATGGTCCATGCACGTTCAACCTCCATTTAAGACCTGAATATGGTGAATCTACTCATAAGTGTGTATCTGTTTTGACACTCTCGTTCATATGCTAAGTTGTTTAAAGTGCCGCGATTAATGCCCGGATGGATCGGTTGGAAACATTAATTCTGGATTTACAGGCACGGCTTGTCACTGTCACAGATATCATAGAAGCTCAGAAACTGAAATCAGATGAGGAAATGGCGGAATCATTTGAGAAGATCAAAAAGGGGATGGAAAGATTTTTCAACCAGTTTGCCAACCAGTTAGATCGAGATGTGCCTCAATTTGAGGCTGAGCAAGCGATTATGTAATCACAACTACTTAGTGAGCTGTGAGAGGGCGGGAACCTTCACAGCTCAATGTTGTTATAAATTCTGTACTGTTACTGTGATGCTGAAAATGAGCTGTCATCGGCCCCCTTTTCCGGAAGGATTTGATAGCATGGTGCAAGATGTTGGTTGTTCTTCCCAGTAGTTTGTCGGGGATCTTGGGGTCATTTCCGGAGCGGCGTAGTAATACTAAGATCATTGACGATTGGCTATAGGCGGGGCAGAAGACCAGGGGCAACCGTACATCTGGGACCTAAACCCGTTTTGTTTTCACATGACACACGTGTGATGCGACTAATGCATTTACATTCCCTGCAAAAATAAGCACTATCTCTCTTGTTCTCCGTTCGGTAGGCCAGCCCCTGTCCATCCCCTGTCCAGCCCTTGTCCCGCCCTTGTCC
>NAGG01000829.1:0-21354 GCA_003031705.1 Calonectria naviculata | reverse complement strand
CTTTTTTAGGGGTCTTTCAACGACCGGCCGACGACGTGGTGGTGCGTGGTGCGTGATGTGTGGTGCGTGGCGGGTTTACAGCTTACAGTCGGATTTCTCGGGGCCGGGATACGCACCCTTGTCGGCGGCGCTTCCGTGCATCAAAACGATCGCCATGATGGATGTTGACGTTTCTGTGGCGGTGTCATTTGACAGCTGCAAGTTTGGATTCATGCGCCGCCGGCTTAAATACAAGGCCTGCCACGGTAACAGATTCCGAGCGGGCATGTCTATTCGACGCTGGCCGGCCAGGCTGTTGTAAATGAGAAACCGAGCTTTGGCACCGCCCATTGCCGCAATCAACTCTCTGCAGATCGTCGGATAACTGTTATGCACCTGCCACATGCTACATACATGACGCTCCATGCCCAATGCTCTGATGCCCCAAGCTTCATGCTCGGCCCTTGCCGCATGCCACCACGTATCTCACATGTGCCGTCATGTTGGTGGTCTTGCCCAGCAAGGATGGCCGGCATGTAGAGATAAGCTCGTCTCAAGGCGGGACATCTCACACAGCTGTTTCAGGTGCGAGGACAGAAAGCTCGCCCGATTCCGCTGCGAAAACCACGAACCCCCCCGGGGCCCAGTTTTCTCGCAGGGGAATGACATGCAGAACAGGCCCCGGGCAAACAAAACAAATACAAAAATTATATTGACAACAATAAAAAGAAAACAAAGACATTTCTAATCAATCAAAAACGTGGGGCCCCTCCCTAGCCTGCCATCATCGGCCGCGCAAAGGCAAAAAAAGAAAAGAAACACCACACTAACTCACGGACTCAAGCCTCCCATCAAAAACAACGCGAAGCCGAGTTAATTAACACCAAGCCTGCCGCCAGCCTCACCCGTTCCCCACCGTGCGCCGATCGCCCACGAACCACGCAAAAATGTCGGGGGACCCTGTCGGTTTTGACAAGCTGCTCTCGGCCTTCTCCTGCGTTTTTTTTTTTTTTTAAGTTGGGCTGATGATAAAAAAGGGCATACAAAGAAAACCAAAAATTTCGTTTTTAAGCTTTCCAGCCGGCCGGGACAGGCCTCTCTGCGCTGGCGGCGCCCCTCATCTCATTTCATCATGGGGCAGGATTGGGGCAGGATTAGAACAGGATTAGGACAGGATTGGGCCCAAATGCGATCCAAATATAACCCGTCATTTATTAGACTCGCCTCGGCACCGTTTCAACCACAAAGCCTCCTCTCTCAGTCAGGATCGCGAAGGAGTCGTCCAGAATCCGCTGTCACCTCCCATCCCATCTCCCTCACATGCCCTTTTCGGCCTGTTCCCCGCCCCCACAGCAAGCGAGCCCGATACATGTATCGCGATGGGCCTCGTATCTCGCGTCGTGCCCGTGGCCCCAGCCAGCCCTCTCTCTCTCCGCAGCTGATTGCTGCTCCGCTACCGTAGACTCTAAGGAAATTGCGCCTGGTATCGCAACTCTAACGGCGACATCTACGTCATGCCCTCATAGCAATCACCCTCTCTAGCGCCATGCGAATTTCTCCCTCGCTAAGCTGCTTCCGCTGCACCGAGTTGAGAATAGCGATGGGCATCATTAATTGAATTGGGCGCAAAGTTTGTTGAGCAGCGCGCTCAAGGCAGCCGACACACCCGAAGTTCCGATTGCCCAATTAGAGAGAGAGACAATTGCTTTCATTTGCCCGTCGTGCGTAGTAGGTATACATCTCACAGCCGTGCATTCGGCGACTGAATCCTTCCGAGGGGCATGTCAGCGGCTCAAATTGCGAGAATCCCACGGCGGAGAGAAAAAGACAGGGACAACGGATCCCATCGGAGACATGAACTGATTAATCATTCCGCCCGGTCTATTTTCGGGATCCACAGCCAGAATCAGCAACAAAAAATTCCGTCACCTGGTCCAATTTCTAACTGTTCTCGGGCACTGGCACATGCCCTGATATCGTCGTTCTCGTTCGGAGGAAACAACTCAAAATGGTCTAGAATTTCTCTCTCCGCATAGTCAGAATGGATCATTAGGTTCACGTCATAAAAAAAAGTCATCGTACGAGTTCAAGGGTTCCATTCCACATTGCATTTGTTTCAAAGACGGCTGAAAGACCTGGTGTACTCACAACAACGGATTGCTACTGATATCGGAATTTGGGTCGTTTGTCCAATAAGCGTAAAATTCATTTGCAATCTTAATCCACATCATGGTCAAGAGAACTTGTGTGGTTGCTCGATGGATGTATCTTTCCTCGGATTCTGACCATGTAAGAGTCACTAGTTGGCTTATCTGATATTTTGCCCTGGCCCATTCTCGTGCTTTTCTACCTTGACAGTGTGATATTCAGGCAAGTTTGCAAATTTTAACGGGCAGTCGGTCAATTATTTAGCCCTTTCACACAATCTCTCACTGGTGCTATATATTCCTTACTTGTCCATGGCTTATACTTAGTTTAGATCATATCAGATCCTCCTTCCTTGTTGTAGCTACTCTATTTATTTCATGATTTCATGATCAGGCTTACCAAGCTTCAGGGTGGCATCGAGCCTCTTCTCAAGACCGAGATTGATAATCATGCTGATCGATCCTCTGCCACATATGCTTCTCCTTGTCTGACAGAACATAGTCATTAATTGGATTTATGGATTCCAGACCCCCAAGGTAGCCGGGGGGGAACCGAATCCGTCTGCGGGCGAGGCTTTGCTCTGTAGTGATCATGTCTTCCCTATTTATAGCTTAAGGTGTTTGTGGGTACAGAGTATCGATCACAACATTCAGAGTAATCTGTTCACATGCCATCTATGTTCCAAGGAAGCGCCACTTGAGCCTACGCAGAGCAAAGCGATCCAAGTTTCCTGCAGAATACCCGGGCTGGCCTTCTTTACGAGTGTTTTGTGCGACAAAAGGGACACAGTTCATCGCCAGTCTTTTGATTAAGTCACTTAGCTCGGTCTAGGAAAACAACAATTACGCTTACGCCCACAACGTAGTCTTCCAACGAATACTTCTCTGGCGAGAGATTCTTTTTCTCGTGTAGAATTAAATATAAATTATACTATAATATTGATAGTAAGTACTTTTATACTTATAAAACTAGTGCTTTTGTACTGTGGCTTCGGTCATTAAGACATTGCAAGCCCATCAAATTGTTGGTCAATGGAGCCTATCCCATCATCGCAATAAAATTTCTGACCCAGCGCTTTCACATGATAGCAGGATGGAGCTCCGTAATATTGGGTTGTCATCGGAGCGAAAACAATTTGGCGTGGTGGATGGGTCTAACAAGAAGGGAATGAAAATGAGCCGAGAATGTCATTTCTTTGTACAACACTTTCCATGGTGACAAACTATATTGTTCCTAGAAGAGGACAAACCTGTCCTACACATTACGCGCACTGCAAAGACTTACTTGGTTATGTTTCAGGATTAATTTCGAGATGGATAGATCATAAACCGTTATCACTAAGATGGGCCCAGATATACTAGTACCTACCCTATATGATAATGCTGTTATGCAGGCCGAAAACCACGAAACGCCAAGATATAAATAATTACGGGTCTACTCACCTGGGTCATTACAAAGTACAGCACGGGTCATATAGATGAAATATTTTATAAAATGTAAATGGCATCTCAATTGCCATATAAATAACACCGCCCAATGCAACCAATTAACAAACCCCAAAACGCCTATGCCATACCAGTCCAAAGGATTTGGGTATAATGCAAACCAAAGCCATATTTTTCCCCAACACAAACCTTGTGGTTTACTCAAGCCACGAGCCCTTCATACGCCCTCTCAACGGTGCGGCCGCCGAGACCTGGCAAGCCACGAAGTTCTGCAAGGCTGCCAATGTGGGCGCCGCCTTGGGCATTGGCAAGCTCAAGATAATCGACGAGATCGCGAGCCTTCTTGGCACCGAAACCTACCAGACCACGGATTTGCTCTAGATCGCGCGAGTTGACAATGTCAAGAAGCTGTTGCGCCTGAGGAGAGGCGGGACCATCGTCCTCTGGGAGTACATCAAGGGCCTTAGTTTTGAGCTTACGAGACCTGGGCTTAACAGCAGATCGCACAGACGACTCCTCGTCAACATCAGCCTCACCATCGTTGTAATCACCATTCTCATCCTCGTACACCTGTTGGCGCTTCTTTCTCCTCTCGGCCCGAGACTCAGCCTTAAGCTGGGAGCTTGGGCTAGCAGATCCGTTCAGGCGTGCCTTCAACCTCTCTATCTTGCCAAGTAGCTTGGCCTGCCCGGGAAAATATGGCAGAGCCATCTCGTACATCTCAAGAGCTCCCGCATCATCTCCTCGCTCCTTGTGTTGCCGGGCCGCCAGCAAGTATCTCAAGCCCTCCGACTTGGCGTCATCCCGCCACTCATCGCTCTCAATACGTTTCTCGAGGGCATCCAGACGCCGCTGCACAGCTTCGCTAAGCTCTGGTTGGACCTGCACCTGGGGCTGCTGGGCGGCTTTTTCAGCCGCCATGCGAGCGGCCAGAACCTCACTAACCTTCTTCTCCACCATGGCCTCGATTTGTGCCGCAGAAACAGTGACGGAGCCTAGTCCAGTCGCAGTGGGCCTCGAGATCTTGCTCGGTCTGGCGATGTTTGACTCATTTTCAGAGGGTCGCTTATTCGAGCTCGAGATTGAACGACGGGCCACGGCAGGGGTAGCAATGGTTCGGGTTGGCGGTGCAGGCTTGATCTTGTCTGTGTAGACGGCAAACGCCTTCACGGGCTTGCTGGCGTCGGCGGCTTTGGCGTCGGCGGCCTTGGCAGCGGCGACGTTGCCGCTGTGGACATTGTGCACGTTGGCAATAGGACGGAGTGGCTGCCGGGCAGCGCTTAAACCAGAGGAGTTTGAGTTCGTTCTAGGAACTTGCTTGAAAACAACTTCGTTTTCAATCTCCCGCACCTCGATGCGCTTTGCGCGGGAGCTTACGTTGAGGCTGCTGAGCGTATCGAGATGATAGCTGCGAAGAGGAGAGAGATTTAGAATCATGACAGTAATGCCCTTGTTCTGACCGAGAGACAATATACGTGTCATCTTGGATTCTCTGTACGGGATTCGCTTGTCGCCGCGCGAGATTGCATCGATACATTGACTGAGGACAAAGAGACTCTTGTTGATGGCGGCTGACTCCACCAATCGCTCCTTGTCGTTGTCAGTCCGGCGGTTGTCTTCAGATCCGGCAAGGTCAATGGCCGAGGCTGTGCTCTCGCGGATAGTCTCATCAGTGATCTGTGTCAGCTTGACGCGGAGGATGGCGTGGCTTCGACTGCTGTGGGCATTGAGCTTGGTGGCCGCAGTGACGCGGTTGGTGTTGGCCTCAATGTACAGCTTCTCAAAGTCTTTGAGGTCCTCGCAGGCTCGCTCCGACAGACCGACAACGACAGTTCGCCCATTGGCCTCGGCGCGTAGGGGCAGGCCCGTCGGGGTACGCTTCTCGGGGGGCTCGAGCAGGTCGTAGACCTTGTCGTTGTAAATCTCGTAGTAGGACAGGGCAACTCGCACCATTGTCTGGCCTTTGGAATCCTTCATGATCTTCTTGCCCCTTCGGAACACACCGCTCAGCAGCCGGGGAATCACCCCACGGTCTGCCAGCTTCAATCCGCCTCGCATGGTGTGCGTCTTGCCGGTGCCAGTGACGCCGTAGGCGAAGATAGTGACATCGATTCCTTGGAAGAGAGACTTTAGATGCGGGGCCACTGTTCAAGTCAACACACGACATTCGCCCAGCGTTAGCTAAACTCAACAAAACTTCGCACCTTCTGATGTGAACAACTCCTCCTGGGTGGTGGGCTGATCGTAGACGCCATTGAAGGCGAACGAAAACTCCTCGGCCTCGTTCTTGGGGTTCGGGATCTTGACGATGGTGTCCGGCTTGTTGGGATCGGCGCTGTCGGCGCGAACAATAACGTCTTTGCCGAGCTCCTTCTCGAGGAGCGGCCGTATTCTTGCGACAACGCGAACGGACATGGCTGGAGAACTAGATGGCCGGGGAGGGAGGAGAAGGGGACCGGGAAGGAAGATCTGGGTGTGCTGGGGAAAAACAAAGATCTCTCAGCCTACCAATCTGACCGCATAGCAGATTGAATGGTTAGTTCGTTACTGAAGAATTGCTATAACCATGGGTTGTGGAGGAGGTATCGCTAGCGCCAAACACAGACCAAGAAAAATGGTTGGCCCAGCGACGGGCACGTGAAGAGGTGACGTCGGAGCTCGGCGGCACGGGAAAAGCCGTGGTGGCCATCACGCTTTTTTGGCGCACACCACGGGCCGCCCAGCAAGACGACGAGGAAAACGTCGAGCCGACACATCACGTCGTGGGCTTTTGTACTCGACCAGACACAATGCGAGGCCAATCGCCGCTACTAAGGTCGGCGCGCGGCCTGCGCCTGCGGCAGCACTCGCCGTCGTTTGTCTGCCGGCAGTGCAGGGCCATCCAGATCTCCGCCGCACCCACCTCGGATGCTCCAAAAGTTGGCGGGGATGCCTTTGGAGCTCCGGCTGACTCTCGGGATCCTGCTGGTAGGTTTGCGCCGTGTCATTGGCCTTTGGAGTCATGATTCAGCTAACACTGTTTCCCAACAGATGCTCGATTTGAGGTCATCGGCGCCCCATACTCTCTTTTGTCCGTCAGCCTCTCGGCATCCCAGAAGCTATATACTAGACGGGGCACATTGGTTGCCGTAGCTGGCAAGCCCGAAAATGTAGGCCATTGACTCTCGAAACAACCACGAGAAGCTGTCTAACATTGTCATCCACAGACCCAATCGACTCTTTCAATCTTGAACCCCGCTCCTCGAGCCCTCCTCGGAGTTCCCTTCCTCTACCAGCGAATCTCTGCCACTTCCCCCATCACAGCTCTCATCTCCACCAAATCCCCCACCACTTCCTTCTCCGTTCTACATGTCGACGGAACCACGGATTGGATGATCTCACAGCGCAATGCTCTGCTAGCCTGGACAGGACACACTCTGTCACCGTCGCCCAGGATCCAGTCTAGCCTGACATTGGCACACTGGGGAAGCACTCTCCTGACTGGCAGGGGCCTGGCCGCGCTCTCGGCTCCCGGACAGATCTATCAGCTTACACTGAAGGAGGGTGAGGAGTTTGTGGCGCATCCCGGCAGTGTGGTTGCCTACTCGGTATCAAGGCATGCGCCGCAGCCTTTCCGTTTCAAGAGCAACAGCCTGCGCCTCCAGGTGCCCTCGCTGTCTAGGTGGATTCCAGAGCCGAAATTCATGAAGACGGTCCGCCAGTCGGAAGTCTACAAATATGCTTGCAGAGTATATCACAGCTTGCGAACCACGGCCCGACGGACAATCTGGGGAGACCGCCTGTTCCTACAGTTCCACGGCCCGGCCACCATCCTCATGTCGAGTCGTGGTGTTCGAGCTGCGGATGTCCTGACCAAGGAGCAAGTTAATGAGATCGCAGATGCCCCCGAGGGGGTGCTCGCCGAGGCCCTGGACCCCACCACCAAGCCCAAGGCGTTGGAGGCGGCCAAGGACCAGGCCCCCAGTGCCATCCACGTGGCAGAGGCGCAAAATGAGGGCAAGGTGACGTTGGAGGGCTCCAAGGAGCTAAAGGAGTTCATCAGGTAAACTGATACGCCCCAGAGAAGGTTTGGATGCCGAAGAGCCGAGAGAGAGCTGGTTGATACCTGCTCTGTGTGCCACCATGATTAAAAACATAGAGGGGAAGCAGCTTCCTGTACCAATAGCCACTTTTGTCCATGAGATACATGCTTGCATTGTGTTCCATCTGCAGCCCACGGGCTATCATGCCACCCGCAAGCTCACCTCTGCTGAGAGCTGCATGAGCCATTCCCACAATAGAAGCTCGATGCTACAGGGCTGATGGTGGAACGCGCACGCCATGATGCTTTGACCCGGCCAGTGCTTGAAAGATGGAGACGGTGAAAATGCCCCCAAGATAATTCGTGGCAGTGACGAATGACTGGGAGGGCGCTCAGCGTAGATGAATAACATGACCTTTTTTTTTTTTTTTTTTAAATCGAGTTGCGGTGAACCCTGGCAACGATGATCCCTTCTCAACGAAATCCTACCCACGTTCGGCATACAGTAGCTCAAATACACTTCCGAACAAGCTATTGGCACGGGCATCTTTACCTTGGAAAAATGTCTGGTTTCTTGGGTGGTAGAGCATGGCATAGAGACTAAGGCCATGCAGAACCACCCTGTCTCCCAGTTGAGTGGCCAGCGTCAGTGTCCCGCTTACACTCCATCCCATAGCCCAAGACCTTTTGGTTGCTTTGCTTATACAATCAATGATTTTGGGCCGGGCGTGGGACGATAACACGGTTTGATCCCATAAGCAGAAATGGGGTAAAACAACGCATCTGCCAAAAACAGGTGTTTATGTGAAGTGCTGCAATGACCATCTCATCCCGCTCGCCGCCAGCGTCGTGCTGGTGCGTGTGGATCGCAGATCACCTCGGCTAGGCTTAGTTCAGATTCGCGACTCGGCCTTTCGCCTTAACTCCAGGAGCCGATGGCTGGAGGTGCTCTTTGATAGGAAAAGGGACGGGCTGGGTGCGGGGCTTTGTGACCCGTTATTGGTTTTTCGCTTTCGGTCTGGGGAAGCCTAATGCTTGAATGTGTGCATAATTTAGGGCGGGGAATCGTCTTGGTGGTTGAGAGCATGCCTGTGATATTTGAGAAAGCCAAATGTACCCCCGTCAAGATAGTGTCTCTTGAGGACCTACCGACTTTTGCTTTCTTTCTTTTTCCTTGCCAGACGTGAGACAAAAGTCCGCGAATGGGCAAATTCAACGTCAATTTGCCGTACTCTGTGTAGCTAGTCCCAAGGCGGGACACAACTTTAGTTCAAGCAGCGGCTCTGCGCCCAACTCTGCGTCTTAACCACATCCATCTCATCGTCTGTGCTAAATTGCAGAGGGCAAATTCCATATTCCCGCCCAATAACCCGTTAGTGCTCCGGTCATCTGGTTCGGCTTTGCATGTTGAAAATGCCCCCTAAACTCCGACCTCCTCTATCAATACCTCAAATGATCCTTAATCAGGCGTCCTGACTCACATACATGTCACACACTAGAGTCCAGACCCCGTTTCCCTGCCCGACTGATTAATTGATAGCTCGCCCTAAAAGACGGAGTGCCGAGCCGATGGTGGATCACACGACGCAAATCACTTACAGACCACCCCCTGGGTGTTCTTTGATGAGCTGGGCCAACCGTAGCAAAGTACCGGCGGCGGGCCTTTAGGCTTGGGTTGTGTTTTTGTGCTGCTTCTCTCATTGGTTGGGGGGTAGGACCGGGGGATCTGAGAGTTGAGTGTCGGGGACCGAAATCTGACAGCTAGGGTGCCATTCATAAGTATCTCGGGCTTCCCTTTCGCCAAGCTGTCGAAATTTCGTCATCAGTCCCTCTAAACTTGCCCTGCCTCTCTCATTATCCCGGCTGAGAATAGCTGAAGGAATAGAGCTGCTTACCTTGTGCATTTCTTCTAAAATTATCCTCCTCGTCTTGCACCCACGCCACTTTCGAATGACACCAGCCTGGCGTACATAACGCATTAGACCCGAATCTTCCCAAACGATGTCGGCATTAATTCCCAGCTCTCTCAGTTCTCCTACAATACCAAGTAAGGACAAAACCACCCACAGAGAGAATAAAGACTTAGTTATCGAGAACCGAAAAAAAATGGCATTCTCATCAAACTCATCGTCTCTGACGATCAACGAAAACATATCCTCACCATCGTCCCCTGTGACGCTCAACGAACACTCGGCATCTTCGGCAACCCTTCACGATCTTAATGCAATTCCACTTCATGTGTTGGACCCATACAAAGCTAGAACCTCAACATCGCTCAACAAGCAGCTGGATCAGGTTCACTTCCGGGGCCAAGACATGGGCACCAACATCTACCAAGAACCAAAACATGCCGGTGAAGTTGATCTGGAACGCAATGGCTTTGCCGCTCAAGGGCCACCCAAGTCAGAGGGCCCTCCCGCGGGTCCACCCCCGGGCATGGCTCCCGAGGACTTTCCTGACGGCGGCATGGAGGCGTGGCTTGTCGTCTTTGGCGGTTGGTGTGCCTTGTTCTGCACTTTCGGTTTGATAAATTGCATTGGCGTATTCCAGAGCTATTATGTATCGGGGCCATTGAAGCGATATGACACCTCCTCTGTGAGCTGGATCATGTCCATGCAGGTCTTCATGATGATCTTCTGCGGTTCAATTGTAAGCCCTCTTACGTCTCTTGTGCTTCTCATTCTCGCTCAACACTGGTGCTGACTTTGCTTGACTTCAGTTTGGTCGCCTCTTTGACAACTATGGCCCTCGATGGCTCCTATACGGCGGCACTTTAACCTATGTTTTCGGCCTCATGATGGTGTCGTTGTCTTCTGAGTACTACCAATTCTTCTTCGCGCAGTCTCTCGTTTCGTCGATTGGTTCCAGTGCTGCTTTCAACGCCTGCATGTCATCCCTCGTCACCTGGTTCTTCAAGCGTCGCGCCGCTGCTTTTGGCATCATGGTCTCGGGTTCGTCAGTCGGTGGTGTCATTCTCCCAATCATGATGACTCACCTGATTAAGGAGATTGGTTTCCCCTGGATGATGCGCACGATGGCCTTCATGTTCCTCCTTCTCCTTGGCATCGCTTGTCTCACGGTCAAATCTAGACTTCCCCCCTCGCCCAAACCATTTGTGTTCATGGAGTATATCCTCAACCTCAAAGACAAACGCATGCTTGTCACAAGCTGTGGATTCTTTTGCTTCATGTGGGGAATGTTCCTGCCCTTCAACTATGTCATTTTGCAGGCACAAAAGGCCGGAGTCTCGGGGACTCTCGTTCCTTACCTTCTGCCTATTCTCAACGCTGTGAGGTAAGTTGGTTTAAAAACCCCCATAGTTTGGTCAGCAGCTAACATGCCTAAGCATTTTCGGTCGTATTATCCCAGGTATCGCAGCCGATAAGTTCGGTCGATACAATATCATGATCCTTATCACGTTCCTTTCAGCCCTCTTCACTCTGACTGTATGGATTCCCGTCGAGGACACGGCTGGTATTCTTGTCTTTGCCATCATCTTTGGCTTCTCTTCTGGTGGATACGTCAGTTTAGCCCCTACACTGATTGCCCAGATTTCCGACATTCGTCAGATCGGTACTCGTGTTGGAACTGCCTTTGCTATCCAGTCGTTCGGTGCTCTTACTGGTAGCCCTATCGGTGGTGCCATCGTCAGAGCGCAGAATGGCGACTACCTTGGTCTCCAGTTGTTCTGTGGTTCCTGCATGCTGGCAGGTACTTTCGCCATTTTGGTGGCTCGTCACCTTCAGGTTGGATTTAAGCTGGCAAAGGTTTAAAGGGACACAATGGGTACGCAGGGACGAAAGGAAAATCAAAGTTTAGGATTTGTTGGATTAATGCTCGCAACAATGAGAGATGTAATGGATTGGAAATACCTCGAGTTTTAGGTACTAGTCAGCTTACTAGCTGACCTCGAATGTTTGTCTCACTCGGATAAATCGGGGTCCGAAATGTAGATATCATACCACTCGATGACAATGAAATAGACATGAATCAATTAGAACACCTCAAAAGATCAAAATGTATCGCTCATTAATACAACTCTTCCGTATCTATCACTAGACTGCCCACCCGTGGCGGGGTTCATCGAATACTGTTGCATCACGTGCATAGCGTCCGTCTTTACTCAGCTTCCGAGGTCCAGATTCCGATGAGATTCTAGTAGAACGACGTATACTTTACAGGTCAACACCTACGACATATAGGTCGTTTATTTGTCATAATAAATGGGGGTATCCTGTGTTAGATTGGCAAAGAAGCCCAGCCAAAAATATCTCCAGGGACATGACGTAAACGGCAAAGGAGAGCAAAAATGACCTTGAGGAAGCCGGAAGGGATGTTATAGTTTTGATCGAGCTCTACTTTTTTTTCGGGTCAAGTTAGCCATTGCGCATGCAGAGTAATAATATAGAAGTAAGGTGTTAAGCGTTCTCAGGATGTAGATATTGGTGAGCGTTGGAATCATTACGATCATAAACAGCCTCTGACTCGATGTATCATCATAGAACATACGCCAAGGAGCGAAGAAATGTGTGCAAATAAGGAGAGCATACATACCAATTCACTAAGGAAAGGTTGAGATCTTGTAATCAAGGCCGAGACTAACAAATAGTACACTGAGTTCAGTCAGTAAGGATTGCTTCCAGATACAACAGGCAACAAATCGAGATGACAAGGACATTCTCAGGATGTAGATATTGGTGAGCGTTGGAATCATGGTGATCATAAACAGCCTCTGACTCGGTGTATCATCATTGAATGAAATGGGGGTGTGTGAGAAGGGTGAAGTGAAAAAGAAAAGCGAGAGTAACATACCTTTTTTTCGGAAACTCATCAACCTGTCCAAGCCAAGTTGGCACAAGTTGGTTCAAGAGCCTCATATGGAAACAAACAAAACTCCAATTGTCTAATGTAGCAGCTCTTCCCCGCCCGGAAGAGTTATGTACAATCGCTTTATCCCCATTCGCCTGCATGTTATGCTGCTTATTGGCTGCCCTCAACAGTGGCCTTAACAGGGCTGATCTCAAATCCATACTTCTCCTTGAGTCTCTCGGCACGTCGCTCCTCGTATCCGGGGGGGCGGATTCCTATTGGGAAATTAGACTCCTCATATCTTGTGCGTGGGGTGATGACAATGTGCGCGACTTACCTCGGCCCTCACCAATCTCGGAGACGGTCTGCTCCACTGGCAGACGGGTTGTCCTTCGGATAGTCTCCTTGCGCGCGAACTCATCCTCCTCCTTCTTGAAGGTATCGTATCGGTTACCGAGGTAGTAGAACATACCCTGGAAGACGGCAATACCAGCACCGAGGCCAGCCACGACGGGCATTCGCTTCGCTGCTCGAGGTTAGATTCACGTCGTCTCTGAAGTATTGTATGCGTGTAACGTACTGGGCATGCCGAGGACAGCACCCATCATGAGACCACCGAAAGCAGCACCCCAGGCATCGTCCTTTTCGCGAAGGTTCATGAAACTTCGTGAGAAGAAGACATAGGTAGCGGGAGCGGCGGCTAAACACACCAATTAGTTCCAGGATGTCCCAATTGACACAATCGAGTTCGGGAGCGTACTGGCAAGGCCAATGATGGGGCCACCGCGGGTGAAGACACTCAGAGCGCCAATGTTGCGCTTGGCCAGAGCATTTCGGACGGATGCGAGGAAGAGACCACTGGCACCACCAACGATTCCGGCCTTGGCGGAGTCATTGAGGGTGTCGTAGGGCTTGAAGACCTTGTCGCCCTCATGGTGAGCCTCGTGGCTCTCTGCAGAGTGGCTTCGTTCCATGGCGTTGGCGGGTGAGGACGGAGCTGCTTGGTTCTTGGGATCCTGAGGTTGAAACCGAAGCTCTGGCTACAGAGGATGAGGGAGAGCCTCCACCAAAACACGTGATGCGTGGTCATTCAATTGCCTCATCCCTATTGGTCCGTCTCTCCCGAGTGAATTTTCAAACATTTGACCAATTGCTGCCGGTACGTACCTGCCACTCTGAAGCCCCACTTGGGAATCCACTAACATGAAAAACACCAAATGCCTGCCTGCAAAGTTGACTGTGATCATTTCGTCAGATTTCTATATGTTCATTGACCCTATTCTAGCAACACTTCCGGGGCAAAAGGGATAACTTGGTGTCATATATACGAACATCTCCATCCAGTAACCCTCATTTGCTTTAGTGAAGGCTCATGAACGAACCACCATCACTGACAGCACTTAAACCACGGTCATATTCAAGGTGTTAGTCGACACGCTTGGCCGAATTCCAGACGAGCGGAAGAATAATTTGGGATCCAACATCCGTCCAAAATCATCGCCAACTAGCCTCATCAAGCCATTCAATTCCAAAACCCACCAAAGTATTTTTTTTTTCCCTCGGTTATCTCGCAATGGCTTCTGTTCAGCATGAGGAAGTCCCTGAGTCAACTCCAATGGAAGGAGTCACATCTGTCACTCAACTAGAGAATACTCCCTCAGATGCCCAGCTTGAGAGTTTCGGTAACGCTACTAGCAGCAAGTTGAACATTGCCGCTCCTGGAGATGCTTCACAACCGCCCATGTCAAAAAAGGCATTAAAGCGCATGAGAAAGCAGCAAGAATGGGAAAACGGCAAAGAAGCACGTCGAAAAATGCGCAAGGAAAAGCGCCAGGCTAGCAGAATCCGCAAGAGGGAGGAAAAGGCAGCCCTCGTGGCTCAAGGCATTGACCCTCAATCTCTCATCCCACCCAAACTTCCACCCGTTCCCGTTCCTGTCACCCTCATTTTTGACTGTGACTTTGAGCAGTTCATGCTCAGCAAAGAACTCATCTCGCTAGGCAGCCAGATCACTCGTTCATATTCGGAAAACAAAACAGCCAAGTATCGCACTCATTTATATGTTTCGAATTGGAATGGTCTGCTAGCCGAGCGATTCCGGGACGTCCTCGGTGATAAGCACAAGAACTGGAAGGGGGTTGAGTTCCTAGAGGGAGACTTTATCAAGTGTGCAGAGCATGCTAGGGAGAAGATGCAAACCAGCGGAGACAAGATGATTGAAGCTCTTCAGAGAAGCTTGGACGAAAAAGTTCCTTGGGTTCGCGACGAGAAGGACCCCCTACCCTTGCCAGACCCAGAGCCTGAACCTCGGGAAGAGTACAAGGACATTGTCTACCTAACTTCCGATTCACCTTATACCCTAGATCGCCTTGAGCCCAATACAAGCTACATTATCGGTGGGCTGGTGGATAAGAACCGCGAAAAGGGCATATGCTACAAACGCGCACGGGAGCGTGGTATCCGCACAGCCAGGCTGCCTATTGGTCAGTACATGGTAATGCAGAGCAGACAGGTTCTTGCAACCAACCATGTCGTTGAGATTATGCTCAAGTGGCTCGAGTTTGAGGACTGGGGTGAGGCCTTTCTGAGTGTCATCCCCAAGCGAAAAGGAGGTCAGTTACGCAAGCAGGACGAAAACGAGGAAGAGGTGGAAGAGGAAGAGGAAGAGCTGGATGGGGAGGAGGAAGAGAATTCTCAAGAAGAGGGTCTCGCAGACAACGATAATGTTGAGGGTGTCAGCGGTCAAGAAACAGTACCCCAAAGTGAGGGAGAGGTGACTACAAAATAATAGAACCTTAACTCATTGCGCCATGTGCGCCTGGCCATTACATCCGGATACCACTTTATATATACACTTTCATGACGTTAAATCGTTCATTAGATCTTTAAAAATCCATCGAATCCTCCTCCCTCTCCCTCTTGACCTTGACATCCCGCTCATCTTTCATCAGGCCGTTGACAAAGTGTCTGAATTGGTCAATGTACGGCTTCAGACTCGTCTTCTCCCAGTCAGCGGTGCTCTTTGTGTCTTCACTCCCCTCTTCCTCCTTCCAGGCATCAATTTCGGCCAGGAGGGACTGCACAGTTGGTACCCCTAAGGGGTCGAACTCTTCGAGCTTTTTGGTGTTGATAGGCACGCACACTCGGCCGGTACCAGGATGTACTACAAATGGACTCTTGAGCAAATGGTTGAGCTTCTTGCTAACTTCAATATCCAGTCTGGGGTAGGTGTATTCCAGAACAATGTCCTGTTTGGCTTCGAGAAGAGCCCTGGCATCAAGATGCTTGCTGGCGCCCGTCTTGGCCATAGCATCAATGTCGGCCCATTTGGAAGCAGAGGCCCGTCCTGGAGCAGCGTCCCATTTCTTACGTAGGGAGTCGTTTAGATTGCGATCAGGTAGAAGTTGCAATAGCTTCTCTGCTTGCTCGGGGCTTGCCCATGGGTCCTGAGCCTCGAGAACATCATCCTGAAAGTGAGTCTTGAGGATTTCCAGACTTCGACTATATCGAGTGAGTGATGCTGTTTAAAGAGTACAGCCGTTTCAGGGGCACTTACGCTAGGTGAGGATGCAGGGGTCTCCTCAAGTTAACCTTCTTGCCGCTCTGGGCACCTCCTTTGACCACCTCGAGGTAACCAGCAATCGATCGCCGTTTTTGATCGTCCATACTCCGCACCTTCTTGTCGCACACCCAAGCGTGAGCACCTCTTCGACCAGAGTACACCCACATAATGTGTTTGAAACCGAAGTCATCTCGGAGCGAGGCATCAACAACTTTGATTGCCATAGTCATAAACTGCCAGCACTTGTTGCAAATGTTGGCCTTGTCACAGCATGTACGGACATCGTCATAATCCGTCAAATCGATATCGAAACAGAGTTCCTTAGCAAGAGGCTTGATCTTGACTACTTTTCGGTCGCGGGGATTGGCAGAGTAGACTGGGCCAATTTCGAAACGAGACGGCATCAGGCGGAGGACATCTTTGCGGAGGCTGCGAGATGAAGACAGGTTGGGTCAGAAAAAGAAATTGGCATAATTCTGTTCAGGGGTGCTTACAGATCAGCTGTTGTGAAAGATTGGTATCGAAGGTAGGCATCGTTCTGGAGCGTGAAGGCAAACTCTCGATTGGCAAAGTCGTTGGTGGGCGTAGGACTGTGATTGAGCCACTGGAAGAGGTAACGCCAAGGAAACAGACGCTGGTAAAAACTGCGCATAACCTCGGGGTCCGAAGCATTCAAGGCTGCGACATCACTGTCCCTCGAGTTAGCGCATCGCTGATGAGGAATTGATTGAAGAATCGGTCGAGGTTGGCTCACGTCGGGATGTCAGGTGCAACTTGTGAGCTGGGCTGAACAGGTGCCGTGCTGGGGAATTCATCGTCCGAGTCGACGTCGTCAAACAAATCCTCAAGCTTCTTGATGTCATTTTTGCTGTCTTCCGTCTCGGCCATGTCAACATCGGCGGTGGGTGCTGCTGGGGCAGTCTGGCTGGAAATGCCAGTTTCCTCCACAGGCTCGTCCTTAACGGGGGTGGGAGACGACATGGCTTCTGGGTTCGTAGAATGAGGCATCCTGCCTTGGGTTTAGGGTTGAGAGATCCGGCGGCACAATGCAAGTTGAGTTGCAACTGAAATGCTGGTTGTCGCAGTGATGGCTAGGTGGGAGATTCGTCAAAGTGGCTACGGATGGGGCGCGCCGGACGCGTCAGAGCGCGTAAAGCGAAATTTGGACAGGGAAGCTTCCAAGTGGTACGTACCCCACGCGTCCCATGTCCCATCATAAGTCACCGCTCCATGAAGACGTACAGGAGAAGTAAATCTCAGCAGGGAATAAAATTCGGAGATAATAATGAGGCCAATGATATTGTATCAGTTCTCAAGTTAATGACCCTATCTTCCTACTCAGAGCAACTTCTCAATGCGTCAGCACATCGGAATTTATACCAAAAGCCCGATTCCGCTGCTTCAACCACCAGATTGATCGGCTCCTTCGTTGTAGCCGGCGTTTTTCAGGCATTCCTACTTCCGTTCGGATTACGCATGCCCCAATATTAAAAAGTTGTGTCCTGCATACCCGTGAAATAGTACCATTGCCTGAATCAACTACGGCCATTATGGGCGCTACAATCATTCGGTTTCATTGTCTAATATGTTTTTTGGCCAGACCAAACTACTTCCAAAAGACCTTCTTAATAATGGACCATCAGATTTCATCAATCAGACGAGTGTGAAATTTTACCTAATGCAGTGATGCCACGACGCTTCAACTGCACACGCGCGGTATTATTCGTCGTTATATAACAGGCTACTCGTAATCTTATTACTATCACTCTTCTTTTGTCGATTACTTCATCTGAACGTTCTTCTAGGCTAATCATTACGGGCCAAGTCATGCTATTCTGCTGAATCTTTTTATTTGCGTCTTTTGGGGAGAGATGCATCCTTTCATCATATAACGGCGACCAAAGATTTGGTCTTTTCTTCTTCTTTTAGCTCAAAATCGCCGACTCAGAAGGAAAATCATTCAGAAGGGGCGTTCGGGATCCTTTTAGTTGACCTTCTCCTGAAACTCAAAACATGCTCGTTGGCAAAGCTCTCCTCCTCCTCTATCGTCTCACGAAGAACTAGCAGCTCAAAGGTAACAATGATACGGGCAAGAATGGTTCCCGCCATCATCCGTGCAATAATGTACAAGCTATCATTGACTGAGATGAAGATGACGGAGGAAAAAACTAAGGTGTCAAATATGATGTGGCACGCCGTGAATACGGTCGTCAAAAGAGAGAGTACGGAGAATACAAGCGACTCCGGGTGCACAGAGAAGATGATCTTTGACCGACGAGTCAAAATATCCACCTCGCTCTTGGCGACGCTTACTGGCCACGACATGTTCGTTGCCTTCTCCTCCTCTGGTTTCTGGATACGCGACGACACACGGAAACGCATGGCAAAGCCAGCCATGATGTGAATAACAACACCCAGGAAAGCCCAGAGCAGGACAATGTATCCCCGCGTAGCGGCGACGGTAAAGATCATACGGGCACCTAGGCGGTAGGTCAGCTCTCCAATATTGGCAATTGAGGCCGCTGCCAGCGCGTACTCAACGACCATGATGGATGTGTCAAACTTTTTCATAATATTGGGTCGTCCCAGGGTGTTATCTCGCAAACTGTCGATGACGGATTGGTACTCGGAGGCCCGGTAGGCGTTCAGTGCTGGAGATCCAACAGCGATGGCAAAGGCCAACACATGCCGATGCCCAACAATGGACAACGCGGCCGTGTCCTGGGGACGGATGCCTAGTGTCGCAACTATGGACGGCGTAAGACCGAGAGCAATAGCTGCTGCAGCCATCTTCGTTTTGACAAGTTCAGGGGCATTCCCAAGAATACATTCAATCAACTCATATGTCACGGTCTTCATCCCAAATACCTCGAGCGAAGGTCTGACACCTGTGGTGCTGTGTCTGTCTTCGCGAAACCACTTATATTCATCCGAACAGTTGTTGTTGATGATTTCCAGGAGACCTCTGTTGTAGTCATGGAAGAATGCCTCAAACGGGTTGCTCCAGGACGCCGCTGCTGGAGACGCAAGAAGTGCCAACAAAATGGCCCAGAGACTGAGGAACTGCAAAGCATGCCCAGCCATTGTGACCTTTGGTCAACAACAAGCTCGTCAAACCAGGTAACAGCTTGTATTTCGAGCTTGGTGGTGTGTGAGAGACAGAAGGACTCGGGGCTTCAGCATTCAGAGCTACCGGCGCGGCAGGCGTGACGCATTCATTTAAACCCATTTCATCAAAGTGGTGCCAATACTCCCGCGTCAGCTTGTCTCTTGCATCCAAATAGGCCTGGAGTCTTGGGGTCAAACTGACAAGGGTCAATGCCAAAGACCCTCCTTCACAGGCCCCTCCCGAACCCATGCAATGTCGCTTCCTCAGCTAAAAGACTACCGATAGAGACTTGAAACAAGCATAATTGCGGTGCTTTAGGTGGAGTCCGACATTGTCAACTGATCCCTACGGACTTGCTCACTCCGTACGTCCTCTCGCACAAACATGCTCGTTGTTCTCGAACCGATTCCCCAAGGGTCCTCGAGGCTTCGAGAAGCGTGAAGATTCGCCGCACACGACTGTTCATGGATCTTCTACACGAGAAAACGCCGAACAAGCATTGTCACTTGAGCAACCTTACATTCGGCCCTCATCTCCACAGACCTGATAATTGTCTAGTGGGGGCCAAAATACCATCATCAAAGCCCATATTGAACCAGGGCGGTCTCAATCGGGAATCATCTCCCGCGGACAAAATCTGCAGGTGGCCTTATCACAGAGCACTAAAATACCCGGATTCCCAACTGCACTACGAGAATGGCCAAGCCGCATATCCAACGGCCCTTATCATTAGGACAGGGTACCCATTGAACACGGACACGGACTTGACGGGCAGCTGCCCAGCTTCGTCATCATTGGCAGGGTACCCCACGCTTCCAAGGAGACGAGCCCATTGCTGTGTCTTATAAACAGAACACCACACGCAAGCTCTATGGCAAGACCATGTTGAGCAGGTCACATGAAAATTCTCGCGGCCAAAGTCCCTCTACATGTACTGGATGCCTTCTTTCCAACCAAACCACTCCAATCACAACTAGCCCTCCGATGTCCCCGTCCTCCCTATACAAGGCTTCTCCGGATTACAAGACTCATAACACCAACAGTCTCTCTCCGAACAATTGCCCCCAATTCATGAATCTATCTATGGTCGATGAACCTTGATCCATCACTCCCCTCCGAGCTCACGAGCCATTCACAGGGCTGAAGCCACACCACTCGCTCACCAGTGCCCCTGCATCTCAGATTTTAGCCGTCCCCGCCCGTCAAACCCACCCAGAACCAAAGTTCCCATGCAATGACATGATGACAACTTGACTTGCCGGTATCAATTTCACATGGCACCCGAATCTCTGCACAGGTACAGTGGCTGAACTTGCACCACATGTGTAACCTGCTCATGTAACCACACTCTCAATGGCAATTCGGTCGCTGGCCAACGTGGGCTCCAAATGCGATCCCCGAAATAATTAATGTTCCTTCACACAACATTTTTCTAGTCGGCCCCAATCCCAAAAGGTAGAGTGCCGGGTGGGAATACCCTTAGCATGCCAAGAGGCGGCAGTGGTGCTAGCTATTCCACGGCTAAAAGTCAAGCCATGATTTCAAGCAGCTGACGATGACATCCCGTCATTTCATGGCTACTGCCCCAGCACTTTAGTTTGCCCCCAACGCGTGCCTATATTTATTATTCCGTGGTCCTGTAATCCGGCGTAGTGTGTAGTCAATTCTGATGGCGCCCAAGGCGGTTGGCTGAAATGCGGTGCCAAAAGTTGGACGCCGCCAACGGCATATCCTAATTACGATCCCTTCCCGTATCTTCGATATAAAGGATAAAATAAGGAATAAGAGCTTATCATACAAGCATAATAAACAAAGAGTGTTTTTCTATCTGGGATCTTTTCCATAGCAGTTTGTTTTACTTGGTACTTGTTTCAATGAACCAGCAGCCCCTGACAAGCTGCTGTCAGACTTCCGGCTCTCATGAGAATCTAATCGCCACGATATATCTATCGTCTGTGCTTGCTGCAGCAACAAATCGAAAGCGTTCCAGCCCGGGACGCTCGTGTCAGATACGTGAGTCTGTCTGCATGCTCCCCGTCTGCCCGAAAAAGGCCCAATCATCTCCTCGTTCGAAGCGAGGTTTGCCTGTCCCGCCCGTGTGCTCCTGTAACACAGAGGCTCTAGACCTGTCCATTGCATCACCATCGACAGCTTCATCCCGGCCCCTGGTCCGTACTACAGGTACTAGAAGAGTCCAGCCTGGCATTGTGGCACGACCCTTTTCTTCAGCCCATTTTACAGCCCAGTCTCCCAGCTCTCTACTTCATCGTCAGCATCGCCC